>VZRQ01009495.1:0-27835 GCA_013397975.1 Machaerirhynchus nigripectus | reverse complement strand
TTTTTTAAGAATTCCTCTGGATGCTGGTTTCATCCTCCATTCTTGCAACTTTTCCATTTTGGTATAATCTGAAAATGTTTTATTTTTTCTTACGAGTCAGTGATGAAAATCACTGAAAAGGCCAGATCAGATTCCTTGTCAGTACGTGTCTAATTTAGACTGCTGCTGAAAGATGGCTTGTAAACCAAGCTTATGGCCTCTTCCTCTAACCATCATTCCTTCCATGGCTCATGAAAAAACCATGCCAAAAACCATGGAACTGCCAAAAGTCACCCTGGAATCAAGATCTGACTTCACCTGAGTTAGCACTGAAGATAGGACATGCTGCATTGTTGGTTAGGGAATAGCAGTGTCATGGTTTGGGCCAATTCATATTGGCTGTTACTTTCAAGTTGATTTTTTATGTACTTCTACAATGTGTTTGTAAATTGAGGTTCTGTTGACAGCTGTCTTGTTCTCAATCTCCCTTTTTGTTTTCTTTTGTAAGATCTTTGGCAATCTTTTCCCAGTTTTTTCCACAAAGAACTGAGAGTGCTTCCATAAGTTGGCCCACCCAGTGTGGGAACATGCAACTTCCAAAAGCAATTTCTACTTTTCTTCTTACTCCCTGACTGCTTATTCCTTATCTTTTTTCATTTGTGCTTGGTCCTTAATGTTGTTTCTTTGAGAAGCTTCACCCAAGCTTGCTTTCCATAGTCTTTTCCTTGACAGTTTTAACAATCTTTCCTTAAGTCTTTAGGCTTTTTTGTAATTTTTTTTCCTATTTACATACAAAAAAAATGCTGAATTGAGAGTCATTGTTACTTATTTTCCACTTCTCTATTTTCCAGTCAGATATTTTTCTTTGAATTTGGCATGCAGCAAGTCACTATCTCAAGCTTACAGATCTGAGCAGTTACATGGTGTCTTCTCCCTCTTTTCCTTCTGCCTATCCTTGCTAAGTTATTCTGTTCCATGTTAGTTCTGCTGTTATATGAGTGTCCTCATCAAGTTTCTGTTATGCCACTTAGTACATAAAAATCACAGTTTTGACTAATGAGAAGAGGGCGATTTCACATTAAAAACAGTTTCTTTTTTAGCCAAATCCTTAAAAGCTTTGATTAAATTATATTGGTTTTGCTATGTAAAGGGTTTGAGGCAATTGGAATGAAGAGATGGCAAAGTCTGAAAAAGTCTTCAGTTAATCTAAGAAAGCCTATTAGCAGAAGAATAACAGTAAACCTTTATTGTTTAATTTTGTGGGGTTTTGTCTTCCTGCTTGGATGTCACTGTTTCCTAGCATACATTGTACCAAGAGCTGAAATATCCCCTCAGCAACTCCCCAAATACTTCAAATTCTCAATGGTCTGGTTTGGATTACCTCAGAAGATTAATCCTCGGAACTTGAAAAACCAGATTGGTAAATTGTCTGGACATTTGAAGTAAAATTAACATTTTTCTTGTAATGGCACTAAAAAGCCATTCCCTTTTGGTTCCAGTTAAATACCAAATTCTGGTTTTATTAATTATTGGCTAGAAGCATTGCTAGATTAACATCAGTCATTTGTGTTCTGTAATTGCCTGATGATGCTGAATCCTGGATAACAGCGGTCCTGAGCTTCCCGCTGTGTTTTAGATTCCTAGAAAATCCAAAGTGTCCTTAGTTCCTTTTGCTTTCAGGTAAAATCTCTATGGTAATTGGAATTAGGTCTAAGAAGCCCTTCTGGGTACCATGTTAACAGGTGTATATATTTACATGCAGAAATGCACAATCCTCATTTACTCATTTTATATAAACACACAAGCCTATAAATATATCTGGGCACATAGATATTTGCATGAACACACCTTTCTTTTGAAGGAGGACCATTTTTGTACACTCATTTTGATACTGTTGAACATACATTGTTCTCTCCAGCCTGACAGAGACGAAGCCAAACAATGCCTTTTAGAATATTAGGAATGTCCTTTGGAGCACAGCTACTGGCAATCAATTTTACCTCTTCCTTCCACTCAATCACTTGATTTCAGAGCAAGGATTCTTTGTATATAATGGAAGCTTGCATTTGTATATGCTCTTAAAGCATCCCACTAATGTGTTGGGGTTTTTTCTGTTTTATTTATGTGTAAAGAAGTTGCCAGAGTGGAGTTTCCTTTTTACTTTGCAGGTTACCTAGACTCCATAATTTAAAAGATGAGATCTAGGCAGAGGAGCAGAGTGGTTTGCTGCATTGCAATATATTTTTGTGTCAAATATCATTAGTTTTTAAACCTGTTCCTCACAGCATTTTCTGTGTTCTGCTTCCCAGTCTGCTTTTTTCGACCAACATGGGTGCACAACCAATGACACCAATGCCAAGTACAACAGTCGTGCTGCTCAGCTGTACAAGGAGAAGATTAAATCTCTGGCAACGCAGGCCACGAGAAAGCACGGTACTGATGTGAGTAGTGTGTGTCCTGAGGCCTGGAGATTCCTGACAAACTTCACCTTCTCTCCCTCTAAAGTCACTTTAAATTTCCAGTCAGTAATACAAAAGATTGTCAGTCTTCAGATAACGTGGCCGTTTCTCCATGAACCATGTAGTGGTTGTATTTTTGCTTATCTGAAATTGAATATTTAGAGGAGCACAGCATGAAAAATTGTAATAGCATTAACTACAGACTATATGTGATTTAAGTGGGATTTTTCTTGAACAGGTAAATAAGTATTTTTTTTTTTTCCCTACGAAAATAATATCTGGGAAATTAGCAAGTTGTGTAGAACTTTCTACTCTCCATCAGAAATGCTGAGGCAGTTCATGCAAGCTGTCAAAACATTGTTAGGTTGCTGACAAGAGTTAAGCAAAGTATCCAGAATTGATTTCTGAAGTGTTAAGTAAGATTGACAACAGTTCTCTTCTTCATACACAGAAAACATGTTTTGATTGTTCAATTCAGGTTGTTGAAATTTGTGACTGGTACACCTGAAGTCGATCAGATGAGTGGAAATTAAAAGCAAGAAGGCTTGATTTTTTTTTTTTCTCTTACCTGTGCATCGAATAGCATGAAACTTAATGGATTGTTCTTTAGTATTCATACTGTGGACAATGTAGTTCACATCATCAACGTCAGAGAATATTTATTTTTACTTAGTAAACAGCTTAAGATGTAAAATGTGTTCAAGTAAATACAATATACTGTGTGTATCTAAGTTTATGGTAAGTTCTCCAAATGACTCTTTGAGGAACTGTGATTATCTTTCTTCAATTACAGATTCTATCCAATTGTTTGATATTAATTACTTGAAAAATTCAGTAAATACTTAGTAAATATTTTTAGTTTTGCACTGCAAACTTAAGTGATTATGTGCTATTTAAATTACTGAAGCAAATTATTCAGATAATTTCATTTAGTACCAACCATCCCTTCCCCTGTCACATGTTAAAAAATTCCTTTTCTGACTTACTCATAGAGCTGATTGTTGAATGGTGAGGTGAGCTTGTACCTTCAATATCCTTTCTGGCAGAGGTCATTATTCCTGCATGCAGTAGCAAGAGCCATGAGAAAAGATTTGCCTGTGAGTAATCTTGGAGTGCAGATCACAGGTTGGAGTCCTGTCCTGCATTCCTGTGGCACTCTGGGGCCCCCAGCCCTGAGATCTGGCTTTGCTCGAAGCTCTTGGCTGGTCCACCAGGAACACATGAAATATGTATGAATTTAATAAAAAAGGGAACATCATCTATTGAACCTTGGATAAATTTGTAAGGAAAAATTACGGACAAGAAAAAAACCAATACATTTTTAACCTGAAAACAAATCAGAGTTGTTTTAAGATTAATGCACTTGAAAAATATACATTCATGCAATTAACCTGTAAAATTCTGTCCCTTAATTTCAGCTGTGGACAGATGGGTGTGGAATGCCACCAGCATCACCTCACAACAAAGAAGAGGAAGATTTTTTTGCATCCCATGTTTCTTCCAAGGTACAAATTACCTAATTCTTGTTTCCTTCCTAAACACTTTGGTTGACTGTAAGCTCTGTGGTGAAGATTAAACCCTGAAAGAAAACTTTATGGAGAAAAGGTAGGTCAGGGGGTTAATATTTATCTGCTTTTCCACGAGTCTCAGAATTCTTCCTGGATGTGAACCACTTTCTAAGATGATCATTTTAAATGACCCAAATAGTAGCTAAATGTGGAGTGAAAGTCTATTTTTTTGTAGATGTAATAGTTCACTTGGAGCCAGGGTTTCTTGCTTGCAAGTGCTCTGATATAAATACACTGTGTTATACCTTGGGTTTTTGGTCAGCAAAGCGTAACAGTTCTTAAAACATTTGCTGTGACCTGGTCACAAACCGGCCTCTTGAGGGGGATGTGGGAGGGACTGGGAGGACTCACCAGGAATGTTGGGAGGACTGCTCACAATCAAAAATGAAGTGTCTAGAAGTTGGGAAGTGCAAGAGCTTCTAGTGGGGAGAAGGTGTGGTGATTATATGGAAATAAATAATCCAGCATACAATAAATAAATCTAAAGCACAGTTAAAATGTGTGTTACTGGTTTTGATGGTAAACGTGGTAAACAAAATGCCTGAGAGGGGAAATAAAAATGCTCAGGAGTGGATTGAAACCTTCTTGTTTTCAGTAAAGGTAGAAATTTCTTGTAATTTTAATAGTTGCCCTTCTGAGTACAGGTTTTAATCCTAAAAGATGTAATCATAAGAATTCAATATTAATAAACCAGTGATGTGTAGGCAGTCTTTAGCTCAGTGCTCATATTTATTTGCTATATTCTATTTTCTGTGCACTTTTGATTTCGTGGTTTTTTTCCCAAGGCAAAAGATACAGAGTGGGTGTTGCCAGAACCAGTTTCTCTTCAGCAGAAAACTTCAGACAACATTCCAGAATCCTGTGAAGGTATGACTGATTCTTTGTTAACAATAAGTTGCATTTTTCTGATATTCTCTTAATTTAGTCTCTTTTTACCCTGCTTTAGTAGTTAAATGACCTAACCATGCTAATAACGCAAGAATTTGGGGTGCCTGGGAAAGCTGTGATGGAAATACCACACTATGGTGTATCTGCCAGGCACTGCCCTGAGTACAGTGAGATGTGTTTTGGTACTTCATGCATTCTAAAGAGCCTTCTGATATTCTTACCCTTGGTGCTCCTTATCTTTTAGGACCGGAACATGGACCAAGTGTTGATGGCCTCAGCACATCCCCACAGCCTGCATTAGGTAATGAGTGCAAGCAGCAGAAGAGAGCAGCAAGTGTAGGGAACCCAGATATCCCTTTGGACAGAGAATGTTTGCCTGGGAAGAGCTGTGGAAATAGATTTTGCTCCCGTTTCAGAAATCTGAACGTAAAAACTTGGACTGAAAAAATCCTGTATTGATAATGCAATAGCTTCAATGCCCAGGCTCTTACACTTAACACTGAGCTGTTTATCATACTGTGAATAAGGAAAAAAGCTGATGGAAGTAGAATAGATTAAAGTACATCAGTGATTTGTCACTTTGAGGTTTGTCCTGCAGGGCCAGGTATCTGAAAATGAAGTGTTGATTCTCAGCAGCACAGGGGTAGTAAAGAAGTGCTGGCTGGGCCTAACTCAGTACTTTAGGCAGGCATGGTCTTCATCACTGGTTTTTTTTGGGTTTGGGGTTTTCTGAGCTGGAGACGACAAAAAAGTTCACTTGATGCACTTCCTGCTTCTCTCATTTGTACCTTTAACACATGTTCTCCTAAAATAAGTGCTTTTCTGGTTGGTTTGGACATCACAAGTTCTGTCTTAGGGGAAGAATCTCTGTTCTGTGTATGCCCCTTTCCACCCAAACTTCAGCTCGGAGTAGTTTTTCTGTGTGCACAGGCATCCAGTAGGAGCTGTTGATAATGCTTGTGATATCTTAATGATGCAGGTATGTTTTATGTGTGTCACTGGTAGGTTTGAACACAGCCAGTGCCTTTCTGTCCAGGAAAAAACTCATCTTGGAAGTGGTCTGAGGTCAGATGGACCTCAAGTGTGATTCAGAATAGCAAGTCCTGGTTTCCTGTTCTGTTGACTAGCAGGAATCTGCAACAGATAACTGAGCTGTAATTTTATTTCTGTTGCATATTTTCAAGAGGTGCCAGTCAAAGGTAGTTCCCCACGTTTTCTTGGAGACATTCACAGCTCTGTTCTGCAGTTCAGTTTAGTATCTCAGCCCCTCAGTGTGGAAAGACATTAAAATAAATGGCAAAAACTGTTTTGAGGTTGATACTGTGGCAATTTTCTTCTGCAGTTCTGGAATTAATAAAAATTGTATGTTAAGTAATGTACATTTAATCCTTGCAGAGAACACCACCTTTATAAAAAAGAAGCCAAATCAAGCTAAGAAGGGGGTAAGTGCATATAAACAGTGAGTAATTTTAACTGTATTATAGGTCATTTATTCCAAGATAGTTTGAAGGTAGTTTACAGACTTGCTTCTGGTTGGGGTCTTAGCACTTTCTTAGCATCTGCTCTCTGTAAAAAGGCATGAGGAGAGTTGAGTGTCTCGGAATGATGGTTCAAGGAACAGGAAAACTGAGGAAAGCAGCTCAGGTTTTGAATGTGTGGCTCTTGCAACTCAAGAAAACAGCCTTAATAGTCACCCTAATGCCACCCTAATGGTGGGCTATCAGGGTGACAGCATGTTACAGGGAGTCACTGCTTTTAAGTCTGGGCTAAGATTTGGAAGGTTTATTGGAGCAAATAATTTAGATTAAATCCTATGATTTTGTGCTCCCCCTAGAAGACCCTAATACCCAAGAGGGATTTTTTATTCTGAGTAGTTTGTACAGATCTGTTCCCTTCCAATGGGAACAACAGAACTGGGTTCACAGGTGCAGGTACAGTTTGTGATCTGTGTGTGCACAGCCTGGAGCTTTTACAGGAGGGCTTTAAAGCAATAAGAGGTGAAGATAAATGCACTGTGAAATGTATTGTTGCTGCAGTGTTGCAGGTGAGGAATTAAACACAGAGGAGACTAAGAGAGCAGTTTGTGGCTTGAGTTTGCCACCGAGTCAGCACCACTGTATCCATATTTGCAGTATTAAGTGTTTTTTAAATCTGATAATGGTTCCATTGCAACAAAATTTGTTACATTATTCCTGTACAACCAAAGAAACCAAAGTTATTCTGTGTAATTTATTTATTTGAGCCTGCCAGTCTCTGAACAATTAAAACTATAATACTTCATTTTTCTGTGGGACTTCACTGCAAAGCTAACTAAATTTGTAAGAAGAATTAGTAGAAGCAGAATTTTGAAGTTCAAAACATGGAAAGAAGTATTTTCTCTGCTCCAAATTTTCCTTGCTGTCAGCACATGCTCCCAGACGGGGTGTAGTGTGTGCTGTTGCTTTCACATCTGGCTGTTAGGTCAGCTGAGGTGGTTGTCTCAGTTATAATATTGGGGCTTTTGGTTTTTTGTTTTTCAATAATTCCAGCTTGGTGCCAAAAAAGGTGGTTTGGGAGCCCAAAAAGTGAGCAGCCAAAGCTTTAGTGAGATTGAAAAACAAGCACAAGCTGTAGATAAAAGGAAGGAACAAGAGGATCTTCATGGTAGTAAGAAAACTGAGAAGGAAGAGCCACTGTAAGTATGAATTAATTACACAATGGTAAACCATGATGCCTAATTTAGTGACCTAATTGACAGCATTTTAAATACTACCATAGATTAGCATGTGCCATTAGAACTTAAGTTTTTACTTTAAAAAAATGCCCAAACAGGTGTGGTTAAGATGAGCCAAGCAGTAATTCCCCCAGTGCCCTTTTTTTGGCCATTAAATATGTTTCTATAGTTGATGATTTACTGCAGAAAATTAGGTATTAAGAAGACTCTTAACACTATTAAGAAGCCTCTTAGCTCATGAATTTTTTTTACCCCATGCTAGTTACCTGGTTTGTTTTGGTTTGGTGTAGTGAACTCAATACTGTTGAAAAGAGTCTTTCCAAGAGAATAGGGAATATTCAGCTTAACTTGTACCTACTGGGTAAGATCCGAGGAAGTTGGTCTCAAATAGCCTGATGAAGTTTGCAGCTGATTTATGCTGGAACTGCCTTCATTTTCACCAAAACTCTTTGAATAATTTTGTGTGAGGTCTTGAGTCTGCTGGTTCACTTTAATTAATAAATACTCAGCCCTAAAGCTCAGAGGGTGCTGTTCCTGGTTCCTTCCACATTCCTCTGCTATGTGCTTTTGGTTTTTAATATTTCATTAGTTGTCATCAAATTAGACTAATAAATAGTTGGTTAGGGTACACTTTTACTGTTAGAGAGCTTAGCATCCTCTCAAGTGCTAGAGAATCCTTCCTATAACCTTTTAAGAAATATTCTGAATTATTACATAATTACAGGATCACTTTTTGCTCATGGTACCAAGGTCTTTGGGCTATAATCTCCTCCCCACTCCTTTTGCTCACTTTTATGTTGTCCTGGCAGAAATGAATGTTTTGGTTGCATAAAAAATACCAATCACAAGGGGATCGCTTGAAGTATTTTAACCACAAAATCATGGTTCTTCGTGATTGCAAAAAACCACCAGTGGAGAGGCTCTGAAGTAACTACTAAATAATATAAAAAAAGGATTGTTCATGTATTATTGTTCTTTATCAATATTGTCTTTGATTGTATAATTTAGCTTGGAATAAAGTTCCAAGCAGTGTCTTGGGTTTTGTGTCAGAAATGTATAAATCTTAATAGATCCAAGCCAACTTTTATTAAAAGTTCTGAAGCCTTTCTGCAGCAGCCACAACCCTCTAAAAATGCCTGTAAACACAAGGGATGCACATACACTGAGTTCATGGATCCAGTCCCACTGGAGGCAAGAGAACTGTATTTCCCTGAGAATTATCATATGGGAATTTTAACTGTAGGTGGCAGCAGATACCAAAATGAAAGGAAGGGTGAATTCTTCTAAAACTCTTACTTGCTTCCAACTAATTTGTGTGGTGGTTTCAATTTTAAAAGCTTGAGTAATAAGCTTTCCTAAATTAATTCAGTATGACTTTGTTATGTGGCAGGAACGGAAATGATTCTTGTGTAGTTTAGTATTCAGAAGGAGGAAGAGTTCTGAGACTTGAAACTTTAAATGTGATTTTAAATTGGCACACAATTTCCTTTTGCTGTGCACTGACAAGAATAGATAGCTGAAATTACTTTTAAAAACTTGACCAGTATCCCCATTTGTTTTAATCAACAGCAAATAAGATTTTGATGTTCATAAAGTAGATTTCCTGAGAAGGGCTGCTAATGTTCCTGCTTAAAGTGCTGGGTAGATGTTACCAGTTACTCCTTTCAGCTTTGCAGCACATCTACCAGCAGCATCCTAAATCTCATTCGCCTTTCTTCTGGTAGTTCATTTGTACTTCATGCAAGTTGAGACTTACAAATTAAAATATTGCTGAGTTGCTCATTAAAATCAGTAAAATTTTATCTCTTTTGACCTGACAAATTAAATTCAAGCAGTATTTCTGCAATTCTGTAATCAAGATGAAGAACCTCAGTCTCTACTGCACTGGTATGACTGGAAAATATTAAGATGGTTTAGAGGTGAGGGATGGAAACTTAGGTGGGCCAAGATGTGCCTTAAGGGAAGATATTAGAAAGTACAGTGCTACAATAAATATTGTTAATGTTCTACTGATATTCCTGGGCTGATCATTCAGTGTAGCATGGGACATTTCTCTGCTAACTGTGTTTTGTTCCAGTGTATCATCTTTAAGGTTGGCCTACAGAGATCTTGATATTAAAGCAAGAGAAGAAACCTTGAACCTCTCTGGTAAGAAGAAAGCTGAACTGGAGAGGCTTGGCATGGGACTGGGCAGCAACAGGAGGTATGTGAAACTTCATTTGAAATACTCTGTGGTTTTATGCAGTTATCCCTCATTTTACTCAGGAAATGAAGAAATGGACTAAAGCATGTTATGGAAACTTGAGCAATATCAGCAAAAAATCCTGTCTTTGTCAAGGGGAAGCTTCTGATAGATTTAAGTTCTAACCTGCCAGACAGTGGTCAACCTAAATTGTGTTTTCCAACTGTTAGAATGGGCTTTGTGTTCAGAAGTCCTGACACTACTTCAGAGAATGACAGCTTTCCAAGGCTTTCCTTTATTTTGTTAATTCCTCCTTCCTAAATGTTTGTGTAGCTTGGGCTTCCTCAGCAAGCTTCAGAAACTAGATTTGGGCTTGCATTCCTTTTTTTCTTTTAGGGTGTGAGCTGTGTCATCTGTTTACATGCTTGTTTTCTCCCTGTCCCCAGTGGCGTTTCTCACTCAGTCACCTCAGACATGCAAACAATAGAGCAGGAAGCACCTGCAGCTGCGAAGCCGAAGAAGAAGTACATGGATGATGTGGAAGACTCTTATTTCTCTTCTAGCTCAAGGTATTCTGTAAGCTTTTGATTTTGGATGGACCTAGAAGTACTTGTAAGTTCCATAATAATACGCCCAGTGTTTTTGAAAGCTGAGATGAAGGCAGTTTGAACCTGTGTACACACCCAGCACGTTTTCCAGGGACATCTGAATCAGAAGAGTTGTGGAAAAGTTGGCTTTGCCTCCGTGACAGATGGATTTGTGAAGGAGGGAAGGTACCTTTGTTGGGAAGGTGGTCTGAACTATGTGTTTGTAGATTTTATCTTGTCCAGAGTCTAGTCTCTGCTTGCACAGACAGTTGCCATATAAACTTACTTGCTGTATTCCACATCCAGTGAGTTTTTTGTCAGAATGACTTGTGTTCATTCCTTTTTTCTTTCTTTCTTGTGCTACTGTCTTCCAATTAAACAAGCATTGAAATCTGATTATTAGATATACTGCAGTTGCATCATTCTCTGCATGCTAAATGCAAAAACTTCAATCTTTTCGAGGTATTGTGTGTTGGGTGTGTTGTGAAGGTGTCTGGAGTCCTATTTCAGATACTTTTATGTATCTGAACTTAAAATGTAAGTGAAAAACAATTGAAAAAACTTTTATCAGAGGATGAATGCAGTGCAAATTATAAAATATTGCTCTTGGGAGAAGAAAAATAATTAAATCTTACAGGCACTAATTGCAATGAACCAGCTCTTTCTGGACTGAGAGATATATAAACAGGTGTTGCTTTCATAAACTGCCTTTATTGGATCCGTGCCACAGAAACATGAGAATTTGTACCTAATTGCTTGTAGACAGGCAAATAAAAGCACAAAGGCTTTTGTGTCACTACTTTGTAGTGCAATCACTGCAGCAGAAATACAAATGTGGGTCCAAGGAAAGTGGCAGCAGTCTTGTAAAATACAGCATTTCAGTGCTTGCCTCGTTTGTTCCCTGAACAGAACTGTTACTGCTCTCAAATTAGTCATCAGCTACCAGCAGGCAAAGGATGAATTATGGAGGAGGCTTTTTAGTGTGTGGTGGTTCAATGATTAGAGGATAAATTGTAACCTGGCTGTTCCCTGCTCCTGTTGTTCTGGTGAGAGCTGGGAGGATCTAATCTGAGTTGGTACAAAAGTTCATTCTCTTTAAAGAAAGAACAGTCAGATTTGGACTTGCTAAGGGTATCATTATCCCTTATTTCAAGCTGTGGCTTTGAAATAGAGGCAAAGTAGCTTTAGCATCATCTTAGTATCTGCCCAAAAGCAAAATAATCATACTGGATATTAGAGTGCTGATAAGTGAATTAAACAAGCTAAAGGTCTCGAGGTTTAGACATATAACTGAAACCTCTGAAAATCTGTAATTTTTATTTTTGCTTTTGCTAGAGTTAATAAAATCTTTATTAATGTCAGTCATTAATTTATTAATAACAGTGCAAAATTTTACTTCCTGTTAAATGCAGTTTTTCTTTCTCTCCCCCACCCCAAATAATGAAGAAGTATTTTGCAGAGCTACAAAAATCTTTGAGGGAAGAGGGAAGGTTAGAGAAAAGAAGCACTTTTACTCAAATCCATCCAAGCTCATGCAGCCCCTGCCCAGTGCCATGGTTTTGGTGGCCATTGTGAGACTGGAAAGCTTCAAATCTGTAAAAATACCTCGATTGTTTGTTATTATGGAATTTATAAAATTGCTGTGGTTTCTTTTTGCCTGTCAGGAGAGAGGCTCCTGCTTTTTGCAGAAGTTCATTGCAGATCTGTCCCTTCTGTTTTCCATGCTTGGTGCTGAGACTTTGCTGCTGCAGGTGTCACATTTCTCATAAACTGCAAAACCAAGTGGCCTGACCATTCCTAGCACAAACATGGAGAACTTTCTTTTTTAAGAGTATTTTTCACAAAGTGCAGGTGCAGACTTTAATATCCTATCTTGTTCTACTGAATGATTCCATTCTCCTATCCCTCCATGGTTTTGATCATCTTTCTCCCCATCCCGGTCATAGCCAAACTTAAGGTGAATTTCTTCAAGCACAAAGGGAAATTTTGATCTTTGGCATTTTAATAGCTTTTAGTGGTTTATGTTTTTCAAATACTTTCCACGTATGCTGAGGTATGTATAGGTAATCAGAAGGGGAAAAGATCAAATGATGTACCAGAACTGACAAACATGCTTCATTTTTTTTTCTTTTCTTTGTTTTGTGTTTTCCCTGCAGTTTTGATGTGCAAGAGAAGATTGTCTTATTAAATTAAGACTCACTTTCAAGAAATATATTTTTAGCATTCATTTTAATAAAATCTGCTGCAAAACCCACAAGTTCTTAATACTTGGATTTAAAAAATACAGAGAGAACCAGAAACAAAGGCTTTCCTTCCTGTTCTGAGCCGTTGGAGTCAACTGTACAAAGCTGCTAAAGGAGCAGTATTGTGAAATCCAGATTATTCACTGACAACTGTCACTTTGGTGAAAACACACTTGCTAGTGAACACTTTATTATAGCAGTCATTATCTAACAACAAATACACATATTCCCACTTTTCAATAAGTAACAAAGTTCTGACTTTTCAATAGTTTTTTTTTTTCCTTCTTTTATTCTAGGTACTATGATTCTTCAGATTTGAGGAGCAGCACTTTCTCTCAATGGGATGACAATTCAGATGATTTTTGGAAGAAGGAGAATAATAGTAGAGACACTGATATATTGTTAACTTCAAAAAGCACAGGATTTTCAGACAGGTACACCAAGGAAAACCAAACTGATTTTTGTCCAGAAAGCCCAAGTTTGTTAATGTGACTTGTGTCCTGGTCATAGTAGTGGGATTTTCTTCAGTCTATAGAAGGAGAATTTGGCCAGAACTTCCATCAGCAGTCAAGGGATCTCCTGACTGAATTTCTTTTGTAAGCTGCATTTCTTCCTTACATTGTAAGCACTGTCTGTTGTGCCCAGAGCTGTTCAGTCCATGCACTGGAGGTAATTCCCAAACACTTTCAGCGGAAGAGGAAGTAGACAAAATGTGGGGAGCAACTCAAATATTTGCCCTGTTCTGAGCACACACCTGCTTTGTTTATTGTGTGATTCATCAAAGGAAACCTTGTTAACAAATGAATGAAAATTTGGTGTGCTCAGCTCTGAGGATGAAGGTACTAGAGGCACAAACAACAGGTCTGATTCTGATGATAAAAAATACCTTTCCTGTATGACAACTGTATTTTTATCTTTGTAACCAAGAAAGAAATACAAGAATGAGGGGCATTATGTGATTGGTTGGTGTTTTCTGCCTCTGTTCTTTTTTACTTTAAACCATACTTCTCATTAAACTGTAAAACAGAGTTTGAGCATTTTAGTGCTTCTTGTTTGATTCCTTTCCTTCTGCCACGATGTGAATGAAGTTTCTCTCCCTGATGCAGTTGATTTTCTTTCCAGGCCTGCATCTCGGCGTAAGCCTGAGTATGAACCTTCTGCAAACACAGATGAGGCACAGAAAAAATTTGGCAATGTCAAAGCCATTTCATCAGACATGTACTTTGGAAGGCAAGATCAGGCTGATGTAAGTAGATAGCAGTGATAAGTATTTTTGAATGTTAAAATATTCTTTGACTATAAAAATGGTGTTCTTGCGAACAAGAGAGAAGGCAATGAATAGTTAAAATTGGTAGAATTAGTGAGCTTCCAGAATTATGTCCCCTTGATTATTTGTTTGATAGAAATGTACAAATTCCTGATCATTTAGAATTTAGTTTTAAGGAATTGCAGTTGCACATCGGACCATACCTCCATCATTCTTCTTTTCTGATAGAAGTGGTAGACTGTGATTCAGCACTGCTGATTTTTGATAGAATCAGGCTTAATTTGTTCTAAACACCCAAACTGATGCCAACAAAGCAGTGCTGAAACATCTTCCTGCTATGTATTTGCTACATGAAAACATCCTTTACGTTGTAAAGCTAACCAAGTAAATAAATTGTTCGGTGAATTGCATGGAGTTGAATCAGCCTAGAAGAAAATCACATTAATACTGTGCTGCATTTTGGAGGTGAGATGCAGATTTTTAATGAAAAATTATCAGTTTAAATACTAGTAAAAATATAATTACTGTTTGCAGGGAACTTGGAAAAAGTTGACTTCAAAGTGTCGTGTGGTTGGAAGGGTGAGCAGGATGTTAACTGCAGTGCTTCCCCCTCCATTTCACATTTTTTAGTTGTTTTTAATGGTTGCATAGTTTTTCAGCAATTTTGGGGTAACTAACAGTGAGTGGCACCCTTGGTGTTGCAATGATAAATGTCACTCTTGGGTAGCTCAGAAAAGAGATGGTGACAAACTCAGTGTAAGTGATGTGAAAACAGTGAAATGGGCACAACTTTCAGCATGGTCCACTTCAGTTCTAAATGTCTGAAGTCTCTCAGATTATCTGGCATGACCTCTAAATGTGGCAGCAAACTGCTAAAATCCTTTTTATTCTCAATTCTTTTCCAGTATGAAGCAAGGGCTCGGCTAGAAAGGCTTTCTGGAAGCACATCCATAAGTTCAGCTGACCTGTTTGAAGACCAGAGAAAACAACCAACAGGTACATATCAAACAGAGTGAGGAACTGGAGCATGTGGGGAGTGCAGGCCCTGACTCTGCTTCTAATCACAGTTATCACCATGTTCTGCAAGCAAAATGCCAATAGCTCAAGCAGGCGTGGCAAGTGTAGTCATTGTTTAAAAATTAACCTCTCAGATTTCAAGTTCTGTGTTTTTTGGTTCTGTAAGTTCAGTATTTTATACTGGGGGTGTGTGTTGCAAATAACATGACTGTTCTGTAAATAACTTCTATCAAAGGAAAACTGTAATATATTCCAGTGAGGTAACACCTAAGTGGACTCTCTGGTAGTTTTTTTGATCAGCTACCATAAGTAGCTCATTAGCTGTTATAATACTAGTGGACCTAGGAAAAATCATTAACAAAATGCTAGTGGACCTGAAATTCTCATGTAATCTGTTGCATGGCATATCCATTCAGTGGGATAATTTGTTTCTACCTCTGGCCTTGCAAAATTATTAAGGAAAATCTTCACTGGGTTTGTCTGTTTGAAAGATCTGTTGGAACATCTCTGATTGGAGAGTGTAGTTCATTAAATCAGGAAGGGAGAAAGATTAGATTGACTGAAAAGAAGCCCCTTAGGGAATTGAAAATGTCTCATGTTTTCTTCCCACACTTCTTGGATTGTGCAATAATGTGCAATAGAAAAGGTGGGAAATACTGGAACATTTTATAGGCTTAATCAGTTGAGTTTCATTCCTTAACTTGTGAAAAATTGGAAAAATAAGAGTTACTTACATGAAGAACTTGAAATCTGTGAGTAATTATTCAAATAGGCTGGAAAAACAGTGTGCAGCATCTGATTTTACTTTGGAAAAGTAGGAGGGAAAAACCCCAAAACATGTGACACTGTAGTTCTGATCCTCTGAAAGCAAGTTTGAATACACTGACTAGCAGAGAAATAACTCCTGTTAGCAGTTGCTTAAGTAAAACTGGGGTTTAGTAATTTGAAATGTGAAAAGAAAAATTAGAGGGAAGGAGATACCAAGCAGAAATCACAGTAAGTTGCTTTAGCCACTTGGAAGAGCATTTCAGTATGGTGTCATAAATTCACACTATATCAAATGTACAGAAACTTCCTTTCCTGCATGTCTCTGTTACACCCCTCACCCCAAAAACTGTCACCTGAAAGTGGCCCTTTTGGAGAAATTTTACAGCTTGTCTGGTGTTGAATTAATGCCCAGACTATCATTAGTTCCATAAAATAAAGGTAATCAGGATACTCTCAACAAAAACACTGCTGTAGCTCTGGGGTCCTTGCCAGGCAGGATAAAACATCCTTTGCATCTAAGGTTGCTTTTATGAGCACTGATGAGATGTCAGGGTAGAACAGTGTGGGGCTGCTTGCTTTTGTACAGAATGCTGTAGGAGCTTTCTAACCAAAGAGGGGGCTGCAAGAAAAAGCCTTTTTTGCATTTTTTCAAACCTGATGCTTATGAAAGTTAAGTGGCTGACTTGGAGGTGCTGATTTGGAAGGAAACCACAAGAAAAGGAGTTGCTTTCCTGCCTCGTTTACAAGAACTTCTTCGGACCAACCAAACATAACCAGCAAATGATGAGAGAGTTCTTGTGGTTGAGAAGTGGTTAGAGCTTTTGAGGTTATTTATATCTGCAGATTTTATTTCTATGACTCTGATTTTAGTAACAAAAATGCCTGAAGCATTTGATGAGTGGAACAAATTGTATGGAAGTCCAAATTACAGCTCAGAAATAGGGCTGTCTGAGGGGAATCTTGAAGATAATGTATAAAGAGGATCTGTAATATCTATAAACCCATGCTGGGCTGAAGGATTGGAGTGGGAAGTTCTCTGAATGTGACAAGGCATCTGTGCTACAAACAAGCCTCTTAGGTAAAATAAATTATCTCCAGGATTGTCTGTCTCAGCCTGCTAAGGAAGCAGGTGCCTTTAACTTCCCTGGACAGAGGAGCTACAGGTTCCCTCTCTTTTCTCTCTTCCTCCTCCACCCCTGTTCAAAAGACTAAAAGGAGTCTCTATTTGGAAGATGGTGTGGTTTGGGATAGTTACTCCCTAGAGCCCCCCATTCATCCCCAAGATCCTCGGGGTGACCTCACTGTGGCCTTGCAGTGCCTGAAGGGAGCCCACAGGAAAGATGGAGAGAGACTCTTGGCAAGGGCCTGGAGTGACAGAACAAGGGGCAATGGCTTCACACTGACAGAGAGCAGGGTTAGATTGGATATGAGGAAGAAATGGTTCCCTGTGAGGGTGGTGAGGCCCTGGCACAGGTTGCCCAGAGCAGCTGTGGCTGCCCCATCCTTGGCAGTGTCCAAGGCCAGGCTGGATGGGGCTCTGAGCAACCTGGGATAGTGGAAGGTGTCCCTGCCCATGGCAGGGGGTTGGAATGAGATGGGCTGTGAGGTTCTTTCCTACCCAGGCCTGATGACTACCCTGTGACTGATTCTGTGATCACAGGTCTGTGCTTCTGGTTTACTCTTACTTGTGCCTTTGACAGTATCAGATATTTAATATTAAGGCATGCCAGTAATTATTTTCACCAATGAGTAGGTGATGGTAATTGTTAGCATGTTAATACTTAGCATGCAGGTAGTTTAGAGTGCAATTAGAGTAGATGATTAATTATCTTTGATTTCTGTTACCTTTAGACCTGCACTTTCCATAATAAGAGCAGAGCTAATTCTGTCCAAAATATATTGACTTAAAAGAAGGCTGGATTGCCAGCATTATCCTGGAGTTTAAAAGCCTAATTTATTTACATTTACAGTAATTTGTGTGGAATTTTCCAAGTGTCAGATATAGTAAGGCAAAATACGTGTTTATACAGCATGGAAATCACCCCTGTGCATGCACACAAACAGGGCTGATCACTTCAGCCACTCTGACGTGCATTCACCTTTAAATTGCAAGGGGATAACAGCTGTTGAGGATACAAAACAACATTGTCACAGACTGGAAGTACAGAGTAAATCATCTACTATCCAAACATGAATTGCTTAGCTGGGAATACAGAATGTAGAGGATGACACTCTTGGGTGGAATTATGAAAGCCTGAAAACAATCCAGAGGAAGATGCATTTAAGACATTGAGATCTCTGTCTAGTGCTCCTAGTCATACACTGTATTTCAGGGAGGAAAAGAAAGGTTGCTTTTAATTACAAAATACTGTTTTCTCCATGTGTTTGTTCTCCTTTCAGGAAGCTACAATATTACCAATGTCTTGCCTTCAGCTCCTGATATAGCTCAGTTTAAACAAGGAGTGAAATCTGTGGCTGGAAAACTTTCTGTCCTTGCTAATGGGGTCATGACATCTATACAGGTGAGTAAAAATGTCACAGTCTATTAACCAGCAGTTGAAGTCCTTCTGTAGGGGTTTAATACCATGGATCCTGCCACTGAATTATCTTTAGGGAGAAAAGAATTAATTTGGTTTTGAGCTCTGTAGACCTCTAAGAGTAGACTGTAGATCTTTATAATTTAAAAAATAAATCTCTATCTGCTAGCTCGCCTTCATTAGGATACCTTTTTTTCTTACAATGAAAACAAAAAAATCCCATCATGAAAGTTACTTGTTTTCACTCTATTTTTAAACTCATCACAGTTCCAAACTCAGAAGGGAATAGTTTTGTTGGAAGGGACCTGCAGTGATCATCCAGCCCAGCTTGTGTTGGTTCTTTAATTGACCTTTGACCCATGTTTTTACACAAAATAAGACATCCTGGCCTCAGTGTGTCCAGCATGTTTCATGCTCCAGTCACTTGGCAGTTCCTGTATGAGGTCATTGGGAGCTCTCAGGTGTTTGAAAATCAGGCTGATTATCCTGGAATTCAGCCCTAAACTCCAGTTCTTGGAAGCACTTGTCAATTTTCTGAAAGTCTTGAAGAATTCAGCTGCTGTTTATTTGCACAAATGGAAGTAAAACTGATTCCTTTCCATGGAAAAGTCACTCATTTGTGGTTTGTTATTTGCTTTTACTTTTCTAGGACCGATATGGTTCCTAACTGAAGCTAAAGAAGGATTCCCTTCAGGCACACAAGTGATCACTCTGCTGATTCCAATGAAGGTTGCCTTAAGACTGATGATGTTTTCACCTGTTTCTTAGTGCAGATTTCTGACTCAGCCTCTTCTTAGTGCTGTTTCATCTTGACAGAGCAGAAATCTTGCAGCAACTTGTTACATTGCATATACTTTTTCTTTTTTCCTCCTTTCCTTTATTTCTTAACAACCTTATTGTTAGATAAGCTGGGAGCTTTTATTACTGGTTCTGTCTGTGAGGTAGGAAAGAGAAAGGAGGAGGTGGTGTTTAGTAGACTGTAGCAAAATATACACTTAAATTAAACCTGTGCTTGCCAGGAAGTAAAAGCTCTTGAAGTCATAAATTGATGTGGATTAAAATGGTGGGGAATTAGTGGTTTAAAACAATACTCCAGCTAGAAGGTTCTGTGCTTAGATGTGAAGTGTGGAGAAGTCAAAATGTGGTAATACTGAATAGTGGATTTCACCTTGTTGTGGGAACAGTCTATTTATTCCTAGTTTTGAAAGTTACAAAAAAATTGCAATATAGAATCCTTAAGTGCTTTTAAAAATTCTGTATTGTGTACAAAACTGAAAAAAAAACCAACTTGAAATATACTAAGGGCCTAATAGAGTAGTTAATTAAATACTTGTAAAATGTTCAGCACAATCTTAGATTTTTGATAAATTATCAATAATTGAATAAGGAAATAGTGGGGCTGTGTTTTAGACAGTCTAGAATTTATTGCTGATGACATCCTGCATAAAAATTATTATGACCTTAAAGAAAAAACTTTACAACCAAGAATGAATTCAAGTTAATTCTGTTCTGTAATTTTCTTAATTCAAATTTGTAAACTGCTGATATCTAATAAAAACAATTGATATAAACTCAGTTTTAAATTCAATTTTTATGTGTGGTCACCAGTATCCAGCTTTCTAAATACTGTCTTCTGTATTTTGTCTATACAGTGGTCTGGTAAAAGTAGCCTTTAGTTTCAGGTAGTTAAACTTGCTTTCTTGTTAAATTACTGTGGTGATTTAGAAGTCTAAACACTAAGGTTGGGGTAGAAAATAAACTACTGAACTGAGATACTGTGTTAAATACACTTAACAGTGTAGCTGTATTTGGGGTTTAACTTCTACCTGCCTTGTATCCCATTCTCACTTCTTGTGGCTGTTGGATTTATTGATTAAATTTATCCATCAAAAAAATTACCTTTCTTTTTTTAAGAGAGTTCCAAGATGAGCATTTGTTCTGCTTCATGGTACAGCTTTGCAATAAAAGATTTGCTTTGCTACCTCCTTTCCCACCCTCTAGAGATGATTTTGGTAATGTAACAAAAGAAATGTAGTGCTCAGGGCATGCTTTGGTTTTCCCTAATTACAGGTTGCAGGTTTTGGCTTTCAAAATATTCTTCATTTGAGTGTGCACATAAATTTACTGCAAATAATCAGTGATCTGCTCTTTGGAGTGATACACAAACAGCCTCCAGGGGCTTGCAGAAGAGATGATCCTCCCGTGTCCGGACTGCATATTCAGACAGCTGTGGATGGGTGCAGATGCTTAAATTAGGGCAGGGAAGGGTAAGAAGGTGTAGTTCTGTCCCCTCGTGGTTCCTCACTGGTAACAATTTGTGACATCAGCTACACTGCAGTAAGTGTGTCCTGGTTTTATGCATTGTTGCAAAGCACTCATAGATGGAAAAATACCAAAAAAATGTATATATAAATGCTTTTGTGACAAGCTGCCAAGGGAGTCTTGGCATTAGTCACCAGTTGTGGTTTGTTGCAGCTCTTCTTCCCTTAATTTGCTCTTCTACCACTCTACATTTTGCTTTCCCCAAAAACAGCAGCAGCAACTGTGAATTGTGCAAGTTAGGCTTCCCTCTTCTTAAAATCCTGTAAGGACACCGCAGATAAGGGAAGGGGAGAGAGGATTATTTAATACTTTATATTTCAGGGAGTTTATTTTTGATGGTTAAATTGAAAGAGCTAGAAAAATGTTTAAACATCAGAATGAGGATTAATTGTGTCCTGTACTCTCCTTCTGCAAGTAAGCTGTGAAGGGCATCTTGTTGTGCTCTTGCTTTAATGCTGTCATTCTGGTCTGCCCCTCATCAGTTTGTCCCACTGCTGGGAGAAGCAATTCCAGAGCCATGTAAGGTATTTTTTAGAAGGATTTTGCAGTGCAGGAATGACCTGAGTGACTCCCCAGCACAGGAGACCATAAGTGCTGGTGTAGCTGCCTCTATTTTCACACTGCTGCTGTCTGGCTTGAGCCAGAGGAGTCCAGCTGTCATTGTGAATCAGGGCTGAAGCTGAAGGCCACCTAAAACAGGCTGTGCTTCTACAGCAATCAGGAGTTTGTGCATATCCGTGCATAGGAGACTGGATTCTCCTGGTGAGTAATGGTGAACCAGACCTGGAGGGGGTACAAAGCAGAAGAGTTGCAGCCACCCTTTGTTCTGCGGCTCACAATTCCACAGACACTCCGTGGCACTGCCTTTGTCTCCCTGCAAGATCGGCTGCAGCTGTCAGAGAGTGATCACTTTCATTCTCCAGAGAAGGGAAGAGAGCTGGGGAAGGATCTGGAGTGCTCGGAGGAGTGGCTGGGGGAGCTCAGCCTGGAGAAAAGGAGGCTCAGGGGGCACCTGCTGGCTCTGCACAACTCCCTGACAGGAGGGGGCAGCCGGGGTGAGTCGGGCTCTGCTCCCAGGGAACAAGGGACAGGACATGGGGAAATGGCCTCAAGCTGTGCCAGGGGAGGCTCAGGTTGAACATGAGGAAGAATTTCTTCACAGAATGGCTGATTGGGCATCAGATGGTGGAGTGCCCATCCCTGGAGGTATTTAAAGAAAGGCTGGATGTGGCACTCAGTGACTGATTGATAAAGTGATGTTTGTTCACAGGCTGGACTAAATGATCTCAGAGGTGTTTTGAGCCTGAATGGTTCTGTGACTCTGTGATGAAAGGCTTTGGGCTTGGGCAGGCGTTTGCAGCCTTTCTGGCACCCCACCCAGCCACCCCAGGCTCTGGGTGTTCTGGCACAGCAAGCAGACAGACCATGCCTGGAAACCCCACACAAGCATCAAAGCAGGGAAGGATGGATGCCTCACAGCTTCCTTCACAGCTTGTGCTGCTTTGAACAGCAAAGTTTTCCATGAGGAATTGTTAATATGGGCTGCCTGGCACTGGCCAGATTTTGGCCATAGTGAGACCAAGCGTGGCCCTCACACAGCCAGGGTAGCACGTGTCTTTGGCTAATTTTAACAGAACCATTTTCATTCCCAGCCCCACTTGTGAGTTTGTCACTGCTTTGCCATCAGACTTTGGACAAAGGAAGAGAAGGATCTGTTCCACACGGGTGACATCCAGCAGGGGACACCCCCTGTACCAACCCCAGCCTGTGCTGAGCACGCTGCCTCACTTTCCCCATTCTGGATTCTGGCTCCAATCCACTTTCCATGTCTAGAGGCAGGAACTTGTCCTGGTCAGGGTGTAAGACCTTAACCTGCACATTGATCTGGGGGGCTGTGACTGGCATTCCAGCAGGGAATTCACTGTTTTACAGATTAAAACTATTCCAGGGAGCAGCACTGACAAGTTGGGAGCTGCTGCTTCACCACACAGTGTCAGCAAAAGTTGGGTTCAGCCTTCTGGCAATAGAAGCAGATGCTCCTCACCCAGCTGGAGCTGCTTTGTCCATTCCCTGCTCTGCTCTCACAAACCCTTCAAGCACTCTGCCAAATTCAGCGCTGCTGCAGATCTGCAAGAGAACAGCAGTTTGTGCACAGGGGGCTTCTCCTAACACACATTTCCCATTACATACCCAGAGCAATCCAAGTGCTTATTTTCCACTTCCTAAAGTGTGGCCAAAGCCACACATAAATAACAATACAAAATTTTCACAGTGTACCAACAGATGTAATATAAACTTCTTCAGACAACTAATTCAATTAACTGCTGTGCGCTTGGTGTGGGAGGGTAAATACAGCTTCTGGATCCATAAGTACAAAAAACAAAACTATACCAATTTTGCTCCACAAAGCCAAATAAAAATAATCACAAGAACTTATACCAAAAACTAGAAAAACAGTTGTGTGCCTTTGAACATCAAGCCCTAAAAGGGCTCAAACGGGCATTAAAATAGGAAACACAGATGAGACTGACAAGAGCACTAAATATTGGACAAACCTTCCAACAGAAGTGTCATCCTGGAAAATGGGTTCTCCAAGTCTCTTTGCCTCATCCAAAGCCTCTCTCCATCCTCTGGGGTTACTGCACTCGCTCCAGGGTACTTGGCAGGAAAAAGGAGCAAGCGGAGACTTCTTCGTGGCTTCCCTGGGATATTCTCTCCTTTGACCGCCACAGTGACCAGAGACTGGGAAATGCTCTCTGGGAACCCAGGGCAAACCAGAGCCTCCTGCAAGAGGAAGGATTGTTACCTGTCCCCGGGATCTCCATGGTAATATTCCAACCACAGCAGCAGCAATTGCCAGTCTAGGTAGGCAGAACGCAGCATCAACGAAGATCTCCCCTTCGAGCACAGGATGGATCAACTTCCACAGAAAGGAAGGGCTGCTTGAAATGGCAGCACAGGTGTGCCCTGGGACAGAAGGAGAGGAGGAACCCAGGAGGCCATTACATCCTTGCAGCACAGCTGGAGAAGCTCTCCAGGCTAGGATCGTGACCATTTACATCCCTGAAAACCCACCATCCTACAGCACCAGAACAGCTGGAGCAGCAACCCATGTCTGCCTTGTACCTTACAGACATGAGAACAGCATCAGTTTATCTTTCCCTTAAAAAAAAAAGGGAAAATATAAACATCAGCTTGTTATTTTAGAGGTGGGTTAAGCCTGAAAGTGTCACAGCCAATCTCAGTGTCTCTTAGAAAGTCTCATTCCCTTTCAAATTGAAAAACTGTGCACAAAAACGACACCTCAACACAAGATATGGAGCAAAGTAATTTCTTCCATTTCCCTGACAAAAGTGTGTGCAGTTTGTACTCCCTGAACTACTTCTGAAAGCTAGACCAAATCTATTCAATTACATTGTTTAATTTCATTATGCCTTGAATTACAACAAGTTTAATTATGCTTGAGGCTTCCAGCTAATTCAGTTGACATTTTCCTTTACAGGCCTTTGGAAACTGGGCTTCAGTAATAAGCCCATCATTTGCCTCTAAGAAGCGTTCAAGTCTTTTGATAACGGTCTGGGTTTTTTCCCCTGTGTATTTTAAAGCAAGTTTGAATTGAAAGACAAAAATTAATATTTACTGAAAACCGAAAAATAGAGACAGAAGAGAGAAAAGCTTTATTAATGGTGAAATACTTAATTTTGTAAAACAAGCAGTACCACAGGTTACAGTGCATTGTAATATCCATTAATGCACTTAATTACATGAGGAAAGGCTAGAGAGATTTCCCAGTCTCTGACTTACCCGACATGCTCCACAGCCAGAAGGGCACAACTACAAGGAGTCTGTGGATCCACTGGAGCTGCCAGCATCATTCAGGTTTGGAACCTTGAGTGTTGAGTGAGAGCATTGGCTCAGAAAACAGTTCATCAGGTCACAGATACCTGGAGGGACATTTAATTGTTGGTATGACATTTACCATGTTGGTATCAGCAAATCAGCTACAGAGCATTCAACGCTTTGAGGAAAATGAACAAAACTCTGCCAGTTGCAGCATGTGCTTTCTGTTTACTCCGTGACAGAAGAGGGCTCAAAATCAGACCTAGAACAAAAACCCCACAAGTTCCTGGAACTTCCAGAGGTTTGTTTGTTTGCCCAAGAAATCCTGAGTTAGGTATAAATCTGGATTTTCCTACTTCCCTGGAACCAAACGTCAGGGAGGGAGAATATCCCAGTTCAGGTTTCCCCAGCCCATCTCCAGGTGTCACTCCCAGCCCTCCTAAGGGATCCCAATTCCCAGTGCAGAACAGAACCAGCACGCAGCATTCAGCTCCTCATTCCTGGGAGTTGTGTGGCACTTCCAGAAGCACTGCATGGCCTGGAGCAAACTGCCCAAAGAGAATTCCAGGCCTAAACACTTTAATCCCTGCAATTTAAGGCAAACTAACATTGCCCAAGTATTGACATCTCTAATCGAAAACCTAAAATGACCAAATTCTGGCTGAACTGTACTTACTGTCCAAGTGCAGCAACTTTGCTCTGCATCACTCTGAAATTGCCTGGAATGAGCTGGGTAAAACAGCCTGGAAACCATGAAAAACTGCTGAGATTGTTCTCCCAATACTGCTCCCAGAAAGTTCTCCCCTCCTTTAAGGGGTCTCCTTTAGGACCTGTGCCCCCATGGATTCCCCCCTGGACTGAAGAGAAAAACCAGCATGAACAAGTCCCTCCTCCAACAAGAGACAGGACAGCACTGATACAAAGCTGAGGGAACATCTCCCTCGAGTTGTCACATTCCAGTCCCATCTTTCTGTAAGATGCAAATGGAAATAGAATTTTTATCTCAAACTTGCAGAATCAAACTTCTCCTCAAATAGCCAAAGAACACAGTTCCCAGGATAGCTGTCAGGCAATAGAAGCATTCTTCCAGTGGGCAGGGTCAGCACCAAAGACACAGACACCCACTTCAGAAATTGTCATTTGCTACAGCTCAAAGCAGCAAAGAATCACACGAGGAGAAGCTCAGCAATGCACCTCATCAATGCTACCAAAGACTGCCTACAGGGATTGAGGTACAGCACTAGGGCTTCACCATCCTCCACACAGCAGCTGGGGACCCCTGTCCCAGCCAAGCATTGGAGAGCCCCTCCCAGAACTGAGAATTCCTATGGGTGCATCCACCCGCAGGCAAAGAGGCTTCCAACTGCGCTGGGACAGGGCCCAGCTTGGAGAGGGTGCAATAGACCAGCCTACACAGCTTCCAGTATGGGAACATCTGGGGTCAGCCTCCTCCTGGGTTCCTCCCAAAGCCTGGCCAGGGCTCAAGGAGCAACCCAGGGAGCTGCTTTTGACCGTGGACCTCCCAGCAAGGCCAGAGGTTTGACTTCATGGCCTTGTCTGGTTTCTAAATACAGAAGGGTAAATCCAGGTTTTGGTAATGAGCAGAGACCTAGATCCTAACACTAATGATCCTGTGTACTTCAGTAATGAGGGGATACAAGTACAACACCTGGTTTGAAGGTTCACCCAGAGGTCAGCTTTGGCTCAAGGCTGTTAGGCCTCAGTACCTCAATAAGCCACGAGCTGTTTGAACCTCTGCAGAAAGCTTGCTCACATCTGCTGTGGGACCACACTTCAGGCAGCATTTCCTCCGCCCATTCCAGAGGCTAATTAGCCTGCCATAAAAGAGTATCTGCTGATCCTGGAATTACAGAAGCAGGGAGGGGAAGGACACTCCTACTTCCATCCAGAAAGTCAAAAGATACTAAAAAAACATTAAGTGAACACCTGAGCAATTTCCTAAGCAGAACTAGGAAGTAAGATGCCAGTCACTCCTGACTTCCAGAGCTCCCAGCACTGCCTTTGCACTTACCTTGAGTCCTTGTCTTGAACAGCAAGGCAATCCAAGGGACAGAAATCCAGGCTCCTGCTGCTGCTGGAAGGAGGTACCAAACAGCACTATTTTGGCTGAACACAGCAGCAAAACCAGGATGTCCTTCCTTGGGAAAAACTCAAGCTACTAAAAGCCAGAAACACAGGACAATCCTGCCTTTCCACTGAGGGATACTGATCCAGCTCTACTGATATGTGGGCATTTGAGAGGACTCTCTAACACCTTGTGAAATCAAAGCACATGCCCAGTTGTTTCCCTGCTTCTGTCCTTAAAATCCTCACTTACCTTTTAGTCTTCTACCGAGTGTTTGCAGATGCTTTGCTTCTATCAAAAGTATTAACATCAGCATATTTCTATGTTTCAACAAATCTCTCATCAAATCACCTTTGTAACACTTTCCACATGAGGTTTTTGTGTAAAAAATCCATGTTTTCCTATTCAGACCAATTTTGAAGTTTTAAAGAAAATAATGAGCTCACAGGGACTCAGAAATTCTCCCAACACCATTTGCTGCTTCTGTCTCTACCAGGGCACCAACAAGTTCTGGGTCAGTTCTTGTTCCATGCTTGCCAGTGACCTGGAGAGAAAAAGGTACAGTTATTACTATTAATTTTCACCACAGGCTTTGGGTTCACAGCTGGGTTACATTTCAATTCTATTCTGTAAATGTAAGGAGACAGCCATCAACCTACTGGAGCTGCTTTGTCCATTCCCTGCTCTGCTCTCACAAACCCTTCAAGCACTCTGCCAAATTCAGCGCTGCTGCAGATCTGCAAGAGAACAGCAGTTTGTGCACAGGGGGCTTCTCCTAACACACATTTCCCATTACATACCCAGAGCAATCCAAGTGCTTATTTTCCACTTCCTAAAGTGTGGCCAAAGCCCCAGGTACACAGGAATACCAAATTTTCACAGTGTACCAATAGAAGCACCAACATATTTAAGACATTATTTTTCAGACAACAACTATTCCAACTACTGGGCACTTGGAGTAGTGTGGGAGGGTCAGTAGAGCTTCTGTGTAACCCTAAGTACAAACAGGAAAAGAAAATTATTTTTTCCACAAAACAAAATGAAAAAAAATTCCTAAAAAATGATGCCATACACTAGAAAATGCCTTTTTAATTTTGAGCTTAGTGTCCTAGAACTCAAACATCCACTAAAAATAATAAACCACAAATGAAATGGACAAAAACATCAAATATTGGACAAACCTTCCAACAGAAGTGTCATCCTGGAAAATGGGTTCTCCAAGTCTCTTCACCTCATCCAAAGCCTCTCTCCATCCTCTGGAGTCACTGCACTCACTCCAGGGTACTTGTCAGGAAAAAGGAGCAAGTGGAGACTTCGTGGCTTCCCTGGGATCTTCTGTCCTTTGACTGCTGCAGGCAGTGACCAGAGACTGGGAAATG
>VZRQ01009493.1:277512-301141 GCA_013397975.1 Machaerirhynchus nigripectus | reverse complement strand
TTTTTTTTTTTATGTTCTCCCCAGTGTGACTGCTGAAGAGTTCCTGGAGGCACACAGCTTTACAAATACTTCCCACAGCAATGTCATGATATTAGGTGCTTTGAGCAGGAAAAGGCTCTCAGTGTGCCCCCTGTATTGGTGCCATCAACCTTTCTTGTGAAACACAACCTAGGCTTTTATAGGAAGAGAGAGAGAGAAAAAGGGAGAGGAAGAAAGCTGGGGATAGATAAAAGATAAATGATTCATGGGACCAGTCTGTATTTTGGGAAAAAATGAGGGCTGGAGAAGGAACAAAACCTATGTGACCTTTCAAGGTCTTTTTATGCCTATTCTGTGACACTCTTATAAAACTGGCTCATTTTCATGGAGAGTATGTGCATGAGGAGTGTGAAGGCTTAAGGTTCTCCATAGATTCCAGCTGCAGAAGAAGAGTCCAGCTGCTTGTTTTTGGCTTGGTTTGTATTCTCTCTTGCTTGTTTATATTTCCAGTGCCCTTCCTAGTAGGAATGTCTTGGTCTCCTTCCCACCCCTCCCCTTCCATTCTCTTCCCTTCCCTCTCTGGCAGGGGAAAGGACATATTTTATTCTTCTTTGTCATAACTGTAGAGCACTGTTTATTGTCCACACTGATCTCATTAAAAGTCTAACATTGATTTATTAGCTCAGACCTCTTGTTTCAAAAATAGAGATTTCTCTGAGCTATGTTTATTATCTGAAAAGACTGTATTTATTTACAAAACACTGATTTCAAAGAGAATCACCAGATACTACAATCAGCATATTTTTTAGAATAATCTTTTTTAATTTGGTAGAAATAAAAAGTACTCTTTTTAACTATAAAATACCTGCCAGTTACTTGGGACAGAAATCTTAAATTTGCATTCAAGTTTCAGAACAAATTTAAACTGACATATGATGGAATGCTGTTTTCTAATAAAATAGCTACTTGTTCACCTGAAAGATATGTTTCTTGATTCTAAATGAAATTGTCATATGGTTTGTCCAAGGATAAAATACAGTACCAGAATTCATGTGGAAAAGTAGAAAAGCTGTTAACTTTATTCAAGTAATATAGCTTTGTAAACCCAAGATGATCGCTTCTCAACATCAAGGAGCCCAGTATAAGCTATGTTATATAGAGCAGTAATTAGACAAGAGCGTAGAATTCCCTGATGTAAAACATACTGGAATCTTAGCCTCTAAATATAGCAACAGTTTCCAAATGTCTGGCTAAGGACTAATGTTAACAGTGTGGTTTTCTTTCCCCTGTCCCTTTTCCTTGCCAAGTAAGCATTCTTATCTATGGCAACATTCAGAATTGAACCATACTTGCTTATTTTGCACATACAACTATTTTCATTTATAGTAATAGAAGAGAAGGTACCAGTACTGGAGCTAGTATAAATCAGCACAGCTCCCTTCCTTCAGTGGTTTTGGTGGAACCTGTGGTGGATTAACCTTGGTTGGCTGCCAGATCCTCACTCAGCCACTCTATCACTCCCCCTCCTCAACAGGACAGGGGGAGAAAAACAAGATGGAAAAGCTTGTGGTTGAGATAAAGGCAGGGATATCACTGAGCAGTTACCGGCATGGGCAGACCAGACTCAACTTGGGAAAAAATAATTTATTATCATTTAAATGCTGTAGGACAGTAAGAAGATAAATTAAAAACATCTCCTCCCCCATCCCCATTTCTTCCCAGGCTCTACTTCAGTCTTTCATTCCTGGCTCTTCCATTCTTTCCTTAAAATCCCAGGAGGATTGGAATGGTGGCTTGTAGTCAATTCCTAACACAGTCTAGTCTCTAATTATACTTTGTCCTCACACATTTTTCCTACTCCAGCACATGTTCATTCCACAAGGTACAGTCCTTTAAGAACGGACTTCTTCTGCATGGGTTTCTCTCCCTGGGCTACAGTTCCAGCCAGAAAACCTTCTCTTGTGTGGGCTCTCCAGGCTACAAGGGAACAACGAGCATCACTATAGTCCTCTTTATGGACTGCAGGGGAATTTCTGCTACAGCACCTGGAGCACCTCCTTACCTTCCTTGTTCTCTGATATGGGTGTCTGCAGGGTTGTTTCTCACACATTTTTGTCACTCCTGTCTCTCACAACTGCTGCACAGTGTTTTCTACCCTTTTTTAACCACTTTTTCACCAGACAGGCTCAGCTGTGCCCTGCAGCAGGTCCACTGGAGCCAGCTGGGACTGGCTATGTCTGGCAAAAGGCAGAATTTGGCCCTTCTCAGAGAGGCCACCCCTGCAGACCCCTGCTCTAACACCTTGGCACATCAAACAAATACAGAAGCATCCCTGAGAACATCACCTAACAATTTTGAACAAAATGTGTTTTCATCAAAAAAGTTCTTCACATCCCATTAAGTGTTGTAATTCCATCTATTTAGGTAGGTAAGGCTTAATTTTTACTGTCACTAATGTGAAATTAAGAGTTCAGCTTCAAGTCATCACTTCCTTGATTTCCCTTATTTTCTTTTCTCTTACTTTTTAATTGTAAACTTAGTGTTTCTTCTGCATCTTGTACAGCGGAAACATAGATACTGGCAATAGGACAAGAAAACGCTATGAGTACCTGATTAATTTTCTGTAAAAGTAAGAAACAAGGCATGTAGAAAAAAGCTCTTTGCAGCTTCTGATAACTTCTGCTCGGCAGCCCTAGCACTGCCTTCAGGTTGCAAACACGGGGCATTTCACATGATAGGGTGAGTCATCCATTTCAACGGAGCTTCCAGAACTTGTAAGGGCTTATTCAAGAGGAAAGTAGCAAAATCAGTAAACTTCTTTTAGTCTCTAAAACAAAGTAAGCTTTTCTGATTTCAGCTTTGTCATCATGATTATTTTTGAGACAGGCTTGTTAAACCTGGAGAGAAAACTTCAAGACTCTGTTCTTCCTTCTACTGATCAACATCATCAACAAAAGCACTGCCTCATCACTTCTAGATGTTAACTCTTGTGAAACAAGGTTTGAATGTTAAACATTTTCTAAGGTCTGCCCCTAAACAGCAGAGCCTACCAAAAAGTGTGTATTTTGTTTTTAAGTTAATGGGTCTAGACTTCAGCACATACATGAATATTTGGATTGATACAAGTGATCATAGCTGGGATTTATTTTTTTCTTTTAGTTACAGATAAATAGCAACTTCAGGGGAAGCTCTCTTCTCCCTTACTTTGATGTTCTTTACACCTAATTTCCTATGACTTTCCTTTGCTACTCCAGATTTATCTCAATGTATCTAAAAGCAGCAGGTGACTCCTAGAAATTGACACATAAATAAAAGCAAACACAATTTAGTTGCCAGTCCGAAAAGCCCTTGCCAAATATTTATTGAAAAGAAGAGTTGATTTTTCTGATCTTTCTTCTTACTTTTTCTAGAACACGGAAGAGGTAGTAGTGGGAAATATGGCATTGCTGTTTATAAAGACAAACATGTTGGCAACATGGGGATTACCATTCATTTTCCTCCCAGAAACAGACCCACTTATATTCTCTTGGAGCTCTGTGGATACATTTAGGTAGTGTAAATACCTTAAAGAAAGACAAATGAAACTACTGTTTCAGTGAGAAGGTCCTGAAGTTTTGGCAGAATTTATAAAAATACGTTTGAAACTTCCACTTTTTCTACAGTGTTACAGCTGAATAACCACTTAATAGGAAATGGGATTCTGACAAAGATCAGTAACTAAAACCAAATCAGCAGTATCAATACACTTACTTGATGAAAAAGCAGAAAGACATGGGGGTCTTTTTTTTTTTTTCTTTTTTCAGATTTTGATGGTCTTATATTAGTTTTGGTTTGTTGTTTCTTCTGGCTTTGGTTATGTGTGTGTGTATGTGTGTGTTTGTTGATGTTTTTGATGATAATTGCCTTTCCCCATTTTGTTTATTTTTAATGAGCCCCTCAAAATGGAACATAAATACTGTAAAATCACAAAGGTAATTATTCTCGTCTACTTATAAAAGAATACTGAACAAAAAAAACCACAGGACACTGGTGAATTTAGGGCTTAAATGCAGCTTGATAAATGAGTCAAAATAGTCTTTAATATCACAAACTTAGGGTGAAGACTTGGGTTTCACTGCTATAAAAATTATCCAAAATAGCATCTTGAGACAACAGCTACATTTTCTAAACACTTCTAGTTCCACTCCTGTTGGAATCTGAAAGCCATAGTCCATACTGAGAGCCTCCATACCTGAGAAGCTATCCAAACAACCTTGAAGTCATGTTGTATATCTCTATTATAGTACAAGTTCAAGTCCTACAAAAAAATGACCAGCTAGACCATATAGAGAACTGCTACTGCAGCTATATTGCTTCTCTATGAAGCCATTTGTACTTATTTGAGGGTTCTCAGAGTATAAGGATAGGGTGTAAAGTAGCCCAGAAAAGAAGGTGCATGAGCTCCTATACCAGCACTGAGGGAGCAGCATAGAGGTCAGAGACAAGGAAATGGTGGGAAAGCCCTTGAGATTGTCAGCATAGGTTTATGCTGTTAAACTAATCAGCAGGAGGGAATGCCTCCAGACACTCAATCACTGTGTATTAGCAGAATAGCTGAAAACCTATTTTGCGTATAACACCCCCAAACAATGTCCAGGTACAAACCAGGATTTACTACACGGGTGTGAGTGTTGCCAGTAGGTAAAACACATTCAGGCAAAATGCATTGATGACTAGGAAAGTTTGATAGCACAGATGTGGGACATTGCTTCTGGCTGGTCTCAAGGGTAAGGAATGGTGCACTAAATCTAAAAGTACAGCCATAGATCACTTTAAAACAATTAAGTAATTGCACAATAAATTCCATATATAAGAGGAATTTATGCAATTTCTTACATTTTCTTTTAAGTTACTATGTCAATGGAAGCTGGATCCTAAGATTTGGGGCCGATTTCAAGTCACTGTACCTTGTCATTCGCCACTACCTTTACTGTATGATTAACATCCTACTTTCCAGAGACATAGGTCAATTATTTTAAATTTTATTTCTTTACAGATTTATCTGCATTAAATAAAAATATAGGGAGGTAAAAGTCTGTATATATTCTTATACATCAAACATAAAGTCATATTTATAAATACATAAATACATAATTCATAGCTATGTGAAATTAAGGTTAAGAAGTTAAACACTAGTTCCTGGATCTTCACTCAGATCCAGTCTGCACCCACTGTACCACAGAGGTTGTAGAGGAAAAAATTTGTTCTATTAATTCTTGAAAGTAGTAGCCACAACATGCTGGTAACCTCAGTACTCTTCTTCTTCATTGAAGGGGTTTTAATTGCTCTCCACTAAGGACCCAACGTTCATGTCTCTGAGGTGTGTTGCCTTCAGTGTTACTTTCTATGATACAGCAGAGGAAGGTAGAGAGCTCTCATCATAACAGTGTACTGCTGGGAAGGGAAAGGATCTGTTCCCAGATCTGAACGTTGAATAATCACTTCCCGTGTTAAAGAATCATGAAAGCCTGTTTGCTTTATACCCACCCCTATGTTGTCTTGTACTTTCACTTTATAATTCAGCATGCCTTCCTGTGAGTTGCTTTCCCCTATGGAGTGAGAGTTCAATGAGTGCTAATTCTCCAAAGCTTTTTCAGTGTGCATGTGCTGGGCTGTCAGGAATCCCCAGAGCGCACAGCGTAACTGGTGAGTGCCTTTCCTTCTCCCTGCCTTGGCACACTGTCTGGAAATCGCAGTGCACCAGCCGCAGGTTCCTGCAGAGTGCTTTGTTAAGATGTGGAGTGCAGCTCTGCGCCGCTTCCTCTGACAGCTCTGCCTTACGGGGGTGGATTTCTCATTGCTTTCCTTGCCTTTGTGCTGCACAGTGAACAGGGGGTGCAGATTTCTAAATGTGCATACATTATACAGACCTTTTTGTTTAGCTCAGGATATTAAGAGGGAAGCCATTGAATTTTATGGGGAAAACTTGACTCTGATGTCAGAGCTCATCCTCTGATAATAGTAATTTCTAATTTGTAAGGCTCTCTTACCGGTGCTGTCCACAGAGCTGTGACATTTCTTTTGTTTTCTGTGTAGTGTGTTTGAAAATTGCTAAGGATGACAGATCTCAATAAACATTCTGCTCTCAGAACTGAAGCAAAGGACATAATAAAAGGGTAAGATATTTCCTCACATCAGAACAATTAATTCATGAACCTATCACATGATATTTTACACCCTTGTCTTATCCTTTAACAATATTTCCAACTTATTCCCGTGTTTCTTTGAATTGCTTTGGCACATGAGGCTTCTGTGAAATGAGAGTACAGAGACAAACAAAAGACTGGCATTTGCTATATGGGAGTGGTAGCTCTGTAGCAAGGGCCTAAGCCTTTTGCAGGACCCTTTTACACTGGCTAGGCTGGTGCACTATCTCTAAAGACCACATCAGAGCCACGGTTCTTTATAACAGGCTCCATTTTTGTTCCTTCTTTATCTGCCAAAAAGGGCACACGCTTATTTGGAAGATAAAACATAAAGTTCATGTTGATGAGAATGGGATTCTAAAACATGAAAAATATGAACAGAAAATTAAGAGGTCAGGAAGAATAAAAAAGAAATGTGAACCAAAAAACCATAAAACAGTATGGAACATAGAACAGAAAGTTTTCATTTTACCTGCAGGTAAACAACAGAAAGACCTAATTACTGCTTCAAGAGGATTTGATTTCATACTCCTAATTAATTTTGTCCTGTCAGGGCAGCTATTTCACAGCTATTCTAGACCTACACTGACACATATGACACAATCCAGGTCTCATGTCTGATGTCCTGCACTGTTCAGCCTCATAATTAAAAAGCAAAAAAAAAGTACCACTGACATATTGTGTGTAATTTCACAGAAGAAAATGATAGCAGAATATCTGTCTTTTAATTGACTGGTCTAACCTCTTTCCAAGGAAGATCCAGCTACAGTAAAAACAAATATTTGGACATTTGTTTCCACAATCTTATAGTTGAAGTAGAAAAAAATTGATAGTGAGTATTGTGGAGTAAAGGTGCATATTAGGTCCAATGATAAACTTTTTAGAGCTATTAATCAGGAAAAAAAGTTCAATCAATTAATGAAATTCTGTACTTATCTGCAGGAGAGTCAGCATAGTGAGAAAAGCTCAGTGGAGCATCAAAGGATTCATAAACAAAAAGGCCCCTCATGTGACCATATTGATCTAAAAATGCTTCAACTATGGTGAAATTTTGTTTATCATGAAATTTTCAAAATTTGGATCAAAACAGATGTATTCTCTGTAGTCACTAATGCTGGCAATTACATCTTGTTGCTTATGAATGCATCTTGCACAGTTTGCAATTACTGTTCAAACCAGAGAATTATCCAGGGAGTTCCTATTATATGTGGAAAGCTCAGCAATCCTGTTTTCTAAAACAGTAGCTGATTGAGCTCTTATGTGCTCCATTTCTGTAAAATTATATCTACATCACATTTTATTTTGGTTTCCATTTCAATACCTTTTTTTATTCCATTTCTATTTGTATAAGTGACCAGAATATACTCTTCCGAGGCAGAAACTAAGGCTGGTATTTCAGTAGGGATGAGAATAAGCCTGTTAATCAGACCTGTTCTTTAGCATTTCCCATTTCATCACAGACTCAGGTATTGATCCAAACACTTATAGCAAGTTCAGAGCTTCCCAAAGGGTTGGGGGGAAGTTTGCTTACCTTTATGTTTTATTAATGTGGTGATTTTCACTCCATTCTCTTCTATACTGTAAAACAACAGTTCACAATTTTTATCTCCTTGTTTTCCCCAGTACCTCTCCTTCCATCCTTATGACACCTAGACATGCTAGATATAGCTACAATTCTTACTGGATACAGGAGACCCCCTTTCCATCTATTCTCTGACTGAATACATATAAGTTTACTGCTTAAATGCACCTATTTAGCATCCAGATATATCAGAAAAAGTGAACCCTTTCTTCTTAATTTTCAGCAAGTCTTCATTTTCTAAACTGTCATGGTGGGAAAAAGTGCTAGATTCAATTTTGATATGAAACAATATATCTTAAAATGTGTCTTAAAGAGACTAAACAAAGGTTTTTCTTCTAGCACAGGAAAATTCCAGACCCAAAGACAGAACACTGGAAATTTCTTATGTCCGTATTTTTTTTATCTTTTTCCCCTATATTTCTTGTCTACCATTCTTTCTGCTACTGCTGCTAAGCACTAGTTTCAAATTAAAAAAAAAAAATGGAGACAGCTGTAGACTTGATGGTTCATTGACATCTCCGAAGACTTTTGTTTTATGGACATCTCTCATCAGTTTCTATTTAGATCTTGTCTGCCTGGCACCAACATTGTTCCCAACATTGTATTATTCCCATCTATTATTCAGGTGCCTTTTAAATGAAGGTACTTTCTGTTTTCTTTTGTGATCTGTTGCTGATTTCCACATCTCTGTGCACCTACAAAGAGTTTGGAACTGATTGCATGCAAAATATAATTGAGCTGTAAGTCATTTCAGTTGAGACTGATTATGTTTATACGAGAGAAGAAAAAAATTATTTCAATAACAGTCCCATATTTCATCAGAAGAAAAGCTGCCTTTTATGTTTGACAAAATCACATCTTGACATTTTTACACTCTTCTATGTTCTAAATAGGCTATTGAGTATAAATAACTTTTATTATAACATACATTCTTTTTAATAATAAACTTTATTGTGTTACCTATAGAAAACCTGTACCCTTTGGATAACAGCAATAGTTTCTCTCATGAAAAGTAGTGATTCTAATAAAAGAGAGTGGGAAACATTAATACTCCAAGAAAACCTAACAGTACCCGTGATTGATGTTATTCCCACTCAGAGGAATTTGTTACACACATCTGCCTAATTCTGTCCTTTCTCTGAAAATGTCCTATTGTTTCCTCATAGCAGTCCAAATTGATTGCTGTTGTGTGAAGAGCAAACAACTACACAAGCAATCAGGCACACATAGAACAAAAGAAGGCAACTGAGCAACACCACATCCTTTGATTCTCACACAATCAAACACCAAAGTAACTTTTCCATGACTGACAGACTCTGTGGAGACCATTTAATCTCTCTGTCAGTTAGACTTTGGAGGCCCCATATGACAAATTTAGCTACCCAACACTTCACACAGGATTGATAATTGTAATAGTACTTGAGTGATATGAAAAATAACAGAACTCTCTTAAACCATTTACTATGGGATTGTGGGATAAATATTAAAACAATGAGATGAGCTTGAAGCAGAGGGATTTGTTGTTTCTATACAACTACGTTTCTAAGAGTTCTTCATCAAACTGCAAATTTAAAATACAAATTCCAACAGACTTCATGGAGACTTCAGGATACAGGTTCCCTTTTTTGGAATAGGTTTTAACAGACAGCAGTGCTGTTCTTACTCTACTTATGTGTGGAATGGATTAGAAAATGCTGATACAATTTATTGTGTTTAAGAGTTTATCCAAATAAGCCCTAGGGTAAAAAGTCTACTCATTGCCTTACAATCACAATGTCCATCCTGCTGCTTTACTGACGCATTAGGATAGTAAGTGGTATCATCAATGACAAGTGTCACTTAAAAGTTCTTTTGAATCTTGTTTTGAGTGTGAGATACTTTCAGAGATAGTATAGAGAAAGGGCATTGATTATACTCTGGTCATTAAAAAAACCCAAAAGCTACAGACTTTGGCTTCAAGGGTTTTCAGCTCAAGATCCTTTATGATATTCACCTTCAATATTCTCAAAAAGTCATAAACATGTATACAAATATACATGGGCAGTTTACCTCAGTAGCTTCAGAGAACCTATTTTTCTTAACACATAAATAAATAATCCTTAATTGAACTTCCAAAATTTCTTCAAATCCTTTCAGATAGTATTGACTTCCCACCAGCAACTCTCTCAACTTTGAGTAACCAAGTTAACATTACTTCCATTATTTGGGACTCTTTTTGTGTCTCATGCCATCTAATACATCCTAGTTATACATCCTGTTAACTTGGTATTTGTAGGTAGGTGAACAGCTTTTGCAGAGATGTCTGTTTGTCTTGAGTAATAATCTCATTTTATTCATATATCTTCACTCTTTTCTCAAAGACACATATAACACTTCTTAGGATTAATCTAAATTCCATAAAACTGTGAAGGCAAAAGCCACTATGGATCTCTAATTTGACCTGCTACGTTACTTGGGCTAAACATTTTCACTGCTACTTCAGGAAAATGACAATTTGTAATTTTATAGATGATTTAAATTGTAATTTAAATATTTATTGTGACTTTTTATTGGTAAAAACCACAAAGCAATCTTCTGGGTATTGTAAACCCGAGGCATTGAATAATTAATCATTATTAATCATAACTATGAATAGCACATGGGATTTTCAACTATTCAACTAAGTTACGAATACAGAACTTAACTAAATGATTGAAAGAAGCTTGGTCAGTGAATCCAGGCAATGATTCCTGTGCTCCTTCAATATTATTATGTGAATAGGAAAATATCATATGTTACCTAAAAAAGCAAACATATGAGTTATTTCCATTATTATGAAAACCATTTTTCTTTCCTAATTGCAGTGTTCCCAAAACCTTTTCCACCACATATGAAGAACATATTTTGTCTGGAAATTAAATAAGTTAGGAAGTCTATTTCTCACTAGTACATGACTTAGCTGCCACCGGTTAAGTCAAATAACTATCTCTGCTGACATGTTAATTAAATAAAATCTAATGAATAAAGTCAAAACAGCTTAGGCAGCCATTCAGCTTATCCTAAAGCTGACACCTACAGTATGTCAGCAGAAAAAGTATTTTAGGCTGCACTGATGATATTGGCTTTCTCTTTGTTAAATGTAGTGGCAGGTCTGTCACTTTCCTCACGTGTAGACACAGACCTCTAGGCACCTAATCTCAGTTGTCTCCACAAAATTCAACCTGTCTGAATGTAGACCTTCTTGTTTTAGTGTTGTCCATCTTGTGACTGCAACCAAAAATGTTAAAGAACTGTAAATGCAATGCTGTTAGGAATCTTCTTATTATGAAGCCTTGTAAAAAAGATCACGAGGAGTATACAGTAATCAATATAAGTAATGAAAGCAGATAGGAAAGCATTCAGTGTTGTGAATTTTCGTAAGAGATACATCTGTCTTTGAATGCAAAAGAAGCCACCAAAGTCATGGAGAAAGACGTTTTTAAAAAAATACTTTTCCATCACTATCTGAGCATATAAGGACAATATACAGGAAGCAGATACTTTTTACAGTATAGAAGTATATATATATATATATAAATACTCTTTACCCAGTCTTAAGTTTCTGTTCTGCAGTATGTAAAAAGACACACTGAGTTCCAATTGTGCAGTATCAGTCATTTTAAAAAATTCCACAATCCATGTAAGTTTTATGTGCATTTAGACTAAGATGCATTCCTTTACTTTTAAAAGTAATAAATCTAGGCCAGCTATAAAATAAACCCAAGGCAAGACTATTTAACACCCTGGATATTCCTTAAGAATGAGGAAAAGTAATGTTCCAAGCAAATACAGTGTTTCAATTTAAAATTTATAAGTCAATTTTCAAAAACATCTTATTACTCAAATATTTTACATATACCCATTCAGTATATGAATTTTTAATACTCAAGTGAAATGGTTAAACATCTTTGTGAATATTCAACTACTGACCCCATAATAAAGTATCAAGCATATAAAACATCTGAGCAAAAGCTGCATATCCCAGTCTTCCTAAACTGTTCTTAAAGTCATGCTTGAGTTTAGAAACACAGAAACAAAAACGTCATATGTGCATGCTGAACATTTTAATAACTTTAGGTGTTGTTTAAATGTTCTTTGAGCCTTTCCCAGGGTTTAGCCAGAAACACCACCACACACAGAAAAAATGGAAACAAGTTACTATTGTCAACTCAGACATCACAGTGTGTCTTTTTTGTTTATATTGGTAGACCTTCAATACTTGTCACATTGTGGGAATAAGTCCCCATTAAATCACATTACTGGACTTGAGGGAGAGAAGAAAAGCAACATAGCATGAAGAAACTGATTTACAAAATCAGTTTTAAAATCTAATTGTGAATTAGAAATAGGATAATCTGTTCATATTTTGGATATTTAGAGGACATTTAAAAAGAAATAATGCTAAGCCTTCTCAGTTAAAACAATTGCTGACCTATAACTTCAAGCTATATTAGAACTAGGCTGAACCAAAGTGCTTACCATTCCTTAGTATCAATGAAATGTGTAGGACCCTTTTTAACTGTCACATAACTTTACCTCCCCACTTTTTAAGCTTTTCTTAGTACTCACCTGTGGAGAGCCCCACAGAACTTGACATCTGTGGTGAAACCTCTGAGTTCCTCCTTTGGTTCAATGGTCTCCATACAGACAATAAGCGACAGACGATCGGGAGATCTACGACTGGGAAAGGGATTATGTCAATGAAAAGAGAAATTTGTAGTTACCTAAGATAAGTAAGGTGGATTGTTCTGAAGCATCTGGGGTTCTTTTGTAGGCATCTGAATCCCTAACAGAGAAGTTTCTGATGATTTCCATCAACTGCATGAGAGGTTATGCAAATCTCTGCTGGCAATCTTACACTAATGGGGAAGGCAAAAGAAGAGTAAATACATGGTAATCTAAGATGAGCAGACAGAAAGATTGCTAGCCTGGTTCAGTCACTAAAATAAGTATGTGAACAGGAACTTAAATACTGTCCTGTCAGCTGTGTAACATCTATATACACCCCAGGTACCAAAAAATCTAGACTCCAATTTCCTGTTATTCAGAGGGAACCAAGGGTGTTGTTTGGGTTTTTGTTGTCTGGGTTTTTGGGGTTTTTTTGTTTGGTTGATTGGTTGGTTAGGGTTTTTTGGGTGGGTGAGGATGGATGTTCTTCCTGCTTGTGTTGAGATATTAATTCTCCCGGAATTAATATTGCATGTAAAATAATCAAATTTCCTGCAGGTTATTTTGGATCTCTTAATTAGAACTAGTAACTACAGAATAATATTTTTGATAGGTTTTTTTTCTTAAAAATTCAAATTTGAATTAGCTGGTAAACAATTTTATATTATACATGACTCTGTGGCTAGTTAAAGAGAGAAATAAAGTGAAAAAACAAAAAAAAAACCCAGAAAACCCAGAAAAAACTCCACAGCCTTATATGCACATGTAAAATGATGCACTGTTCAGACTGAAGAGAATAATCAGCTGCTCCCTGCAATGGTAAGAAAAGCCTTGACAGCTGTGAACCAATTATGGCCTCTGAAACCCTCACCGAGACCTAATCAAGAAAAGTGTTTGTTACTGTGTCCCAGACATTGCAAAGTAAACAAGATGACTGAATGCCTTGGAGGCAAGAAGGAGGTTTCTTAGGCATAAAACCTCAGAACTGTCTTTGGCTGTGTTTGTATTCCTTTCAGAAGATGTAGAATTTTCTGAAATAATAAATTAAGTGCATTCCCCAAAGAGATCTCCTTAAGAAATAATTCTGACATAAATTTTTGAGCTCCCTATCTTTCTGTTACTGAACCTTTAATTCTTCTCTCCATGGAAAACTTTCATCATGCCCCACTTTACCCATGTGAGCCTACCCCACCCCTTCCAAATTCCTAAGTGAAACCATACCCAGAGCCAGAAGTATTCATAGCACTTGTCTAGAATACTTAAAATTATGGAGGAAAAGGCTCCCATTGATCAAACTTGACTAGTTCACTGCTGCAAATGTTTGCAATGAGCTTCATTTAGAACTTGGATTAAGCAGCTGCTGCATTGGCTCCAAATATCCTATCCAAAAAGGGTGAGTTGGGGGCTCTGTGTGAGCTTGGGAAGATACAGAGGGTTGGGAGCTTTGAATTCAATATATGTGAAGGATGAAAGTGCCTTAAATCGTGGTGTAGGGGTTTTTTTCTGTTGGTAAAACACAGAAACATAAGAAAAAAGAAAGTGACTAATTCACAGTGCTGAGCCCAGGTCCCTGACTGAAAGCTCATGTGAGATTTAGTTCACAAGAAGCCTTTGTACTCTTTTCTCTCTGTGGACATGGCATGTGTGTTTGATTCTTATGCAATCTAAATTTATCACTTCAGGGCATTAAATAAAGTGTATCTTAGCCTATAGGGTTAAATACTTCTTGGCACAATTAAGCAAAGCAAAGTTTGAATGAGAGAAGACAAACAAATTTCACTAATAAATAAATATTGCAATAAACTAAAATAAATTATCAAAGACACCCAGTTGTTAGTGAGAAATTTGAGTAGTTTTTTTGAAAGAAGATTGCACCATTTTTTGATTCAAGGTGAAAGCAGAAGTCTGTGTGATTGTGGTAGTTGTCTTTAAAATGTTTCACAAGGATATGTTCATCTCTCTGTCTAGACCCTGCTTCTAAGTTTCAAGATCAGTCCAATTCAAAAATTAAAAAGAATGCTCTAGGCAGAACAGTTGAGTCTGATCAGATTTTGATAAGGAACCACAAATCATACCCAGATTCATTCCAGTCTGGATCTGGCTTTCATTCAAAGATTACAAAACTCTCAGTAATTCTCTTGATGAATCTAGGCTCTGGGCAGGAGATCCAATAATAAAACTCTAGGCCAAATTGTGGTGGTTCCTGAATTTGTAACAGAAGGGCTACAAAGTCTAGAAATCAAATACCTCAAATACCTTACAGTATTTCTCATTTGTCCTTGGAAATTTTTTATCTTACTTGCTCTTTGTGTTGTGTGGGTATTATAACTTTTATTATAACTTTTATTTTAAAATGTAAATAGCAGAATAATGAATTGATGTGGGTTTATCATCTTCAAGATCTCCTGAGCTGCTTTACTGTTACAAATGCTTGGCACATATATGGGACAACAGTATCAAAACTCATACTCTCCTGCAGGATGCGGAGAAAGCTGTTTTGACAGTAAGTGCTACCAAGAAAGTTGCCCAAAGCTGGGAATGCCAGAAATAGAGCCAAGATAATCCAGAGCACATGCAACTTCATTCAAGTGCATTTTGTGGCGCACCCTGAGCCACTGATTCCCAACTCAGAGGGACTAGGGATCTGTTGGGACACTCCACAGTGGTCCAGTGCCTGATTTTAATTACCATGCAAACATGGAGGAGGAGGAATGAAGGGAATACTAAAGAAAGTGAAATATTGCAATATATCTATGTCTGCCACTGGGGATGGAAGTGTCCAGAGGAAACTTGAATCTGGGCATCATAGGACCTCATGAAATTCAATGAAAGCTCTTTTCTCACTCTTATTTTAAGTATCTCTATAGATCCAGTTTGAAAGGCAGTATTAATTGGTGTTATTTAAATAAGAAAAATGTGGTTTGCATGGATTTAGAAGGTAGAAATCTTATTTCTGTGTTACTGTATGAGTCAAAAAATGTGTTTGAAGAGGATACTGAGTACTCATTCACCAAGGATCAACACTTGATTCCAAAGAGATCAAATATGTGGATTCTATGAATTTGTTGACAGTTCATGGAGATCATGGCGTCTGTCTTGTTTTCTTGTTCTGTAACTTCCATAGGAGTAATATTTGCACCTTTCTGGAAAACATATAGCTGCCAGAATATTTCCAGACTTTCTTAGCTATATTTCAAGCTAATATTTCATTTGAACTGCAGTAGAAGGAAACACAAATGGACACATAAGTCTAGAAAAATGGGAATTATGGTTGCAGGCATGCTCTTTGTATCCTGAACACAGAGGAGGAGAGGAGAAATATTTTTTTTGAACCTGTGTTTGTGGGTTTCTTAGTCTTGGAATTTCACCCCATGAGGCTCAGTGGAATGATGTTTGATTCCTTTATAAGTGTATGATGAATAAGACCTTCCATCCTTTGTGCCCCTTTATTAGCTTGAATCAAATATGAAATACCTCAGTTTTGCTCTGGGAATATTTTCATTGTATTTTTCCTGTTTACCTCTACTAGAACTTATCAGAGAGGTTCTTCTCACTAGTACTTATTTTAGCAGATGCTCTGAAGATGAGTGATTGTTGTAGATATTTCAGCTCTTAATTTTTCTCTCTTAAGACCAGTTTGCAACATTCTCTTGGTTTTGAATATATCAGCATGGACAGGAGACAATGTCATTTGGTTCAGAGTAACACGATTTAAAAATAAAACAGCCCATAATTGCAAAATGTATACATATTGTACAAAGGGAAAACAATAAACAAGTAAAGGCTAACCAATCTCTGCAACACGTGCGATAGAATACCATTTTCTGCTTCAGTTTTACAATCCCTCTGAAGTTTATCTCCAAAGTGCTGATGTCAAGAGGCACTGATGAATTGTTCAGGAGAAATATCTGCTGTTGTGCAATTTAAAACACACCTCGTTTAAAACATATCACAGAATCAAAAATCTTCATGTTGCAATAATAAATATATTTTTCTAATATTTTTTCTGCAAAACAACAACAATTATTTTTGCCTGTGCTCAAAACATTCTTTTCTCTAAAAACCAGTTTCAACTTTGAAAATGTTTTTATTTTCTGATGTATTTATTTGGTAAGCCTTAATATTTTTCCTCTCTAACACAGATAAGACCTGGCATGACGGCTGTTTTCTTCTAAGAGTTACAAGAATTTTAAACTTTCTAGCATCTTAGCAAGTCAGTGTTATTTGTTCAAACTCATTTGTTGATTATTATGATTTATTTTTGATGTGTGCTCATTACAAGAGAAACTCTCTGCTCTGAGTTAGGTGTCTGTTGTACTTTACTTTACAAAGAACTTTACAACTACAAAGAAAAAGGTAGGGCCTTCCCAATAGAGTGATGAAACCAACATCAAAGGACTTCTGAAGGCCAAAGGTAACTGCTTTGTTGATGGATTTGAATACAGGATTGACAGTTTAATTTTCTTGATTTTCTCTCCTGATTCTAAACAGCGGAGGGCAAAAGCTCATTTAGAAATAAAATTATTCATTTATTATTCCTACTAACCTGTGTGATTGTCCTCATGCCAGACATCTTGATATATTCTTGTTGATTTGAGAACTTTGCATTTCACTTTTATTCTTTGTTCTAGAGTAGGGTTATACATACGTTTTGAATGAACCTCCTGCAACCTAGTGAGGCACACGTAAATATTTAGATTATAAAACTGTATTAAGCAACCAAAGAATTCTATATTTTTTTTCAACATACTGCCAGATACAGGAAAGATAACAACTATCTGCTCTCCTCTATAGAAAACATTCAGTTATGCTCTGTAACAAGAGATTCCTGCTGAACTCTTTACTATATACTGTTTCAGAATGCCAGAAGCCAGAAATGATTGTGCAAAATTATTTTATATTTCTCAAATCTCCAAAACACTTTCCCTGTTTTTCCTTCTGTTTTATATTTCTACCACATGCAGCGGGTAAAAATGAGAATTTCTGCTAATGTGTTTTTCCTAAGTTTTTAAATATTTTCTTAGAAGCACACATACTTGTTTGATCTGCATTTTAGGAAAATACTAATTAAAAAGAAGTGAATCAATAAGAAGTTTGATGTCATAACATAAAAGAGAAAGAAGCTTTTTCACTTTTTTTAAGTATCATTTTGTCCAGATCAGGTAGCATAAAACAAAGAGAAAGGTTGTGAAAGGTTTTTTCAGTTTTGTTTTGCTTAGGTTTGTTTTGTTTCTACATAATTATTAATTCTTAAAGGTGCATTGAATATCTAGATGCTTTTTCTCCCTATTCAACATATTCAACATTTTATCCCTCTACAAATCATCACCTATAGCTGGAAGAAGTCTTGTATTCCAGCAGAATAAGGTGAGATGTGGATGGTACAATGGATATTCAGGAAGAAGAAACCAATTCTCTTCTGCTTACTTGTCTCCAGAACAGAGAAGGGCTTGTGGAGGGATGAAGAAAAAAGGAGATAAAGACTAGCTGGTAAGAATGAGGATGCACGTAGCTAATATAACTTATTAGTGGCATAAAACTGGCACAAGGATATTCTAAGCCAATAGCAAATTATTTTCTAAGACTAGAGTGAGGAGAAAGTGATTTTCCCTAATATTAAGAATACTGAGAGGTGAATTTATATGGCATTTCATCTTGGCAGTGATTTCTGCCAATAGCAAATTTGTGCTTTGAGTATTACTAAGACTGATTCAGTGCTCAGACAATAGAAAAATGGGATAAGAGACAAGTGCTATTGTGAATTAATTGTAAGAGATCCTTCTGTCTTTTCTAAGTTCTATTTTGTTCTTTTTATGAGCTTAGGAGAGTTGCAACTTTGAAAGTAAAATAAATAAATCAGAACCTTCCATGAATAGAGTATCCTGCTGCAAAGTAAGTGATCAGTAAATTTGCAACGTCGTATTTTCTTCTTTCCATGGATATATCTCCATTAACATAGGATTCATTCCATTAATTTGAGTTATATGAAGGAATCTAGTCTAAACTACTCATCTCAGCTTGCTCTCTCTAGTCAAGGAATACATAGTATCACAAAGTGCTTTATCTGACTGTGAATTTACAATAGAAAAAAAAATCCCCTGTTGGCAATGCCATTGGCTCTGAAATGGAAGCAATTTGAAAATGGTGACCAATTTTTAATATTAATAGTAGTAGTTGTAGCAGCAGCAACAGACTCAGTATGGAAATAATCATGACAACAGTAGTCATAATAGTAACAGGAATAGGGGGTAAAAGTGATTGTAGTACTCAAAGTAACAGCACTGGCAGTCAGTAATTTTGCAGCAAAAGTATCTTAATAGCAGTAGTTTTGACTATTTCATAACGTTGAATTTTCAGGGGTTTAGCATAGTTCTTTAGGGTAGACGTCACCAAATCTCATTTCACAAGCAGCTATAGTAGCAATCAAACAGAATATTAATTTCACAATCAGTACAAGGAGTTATTTTTGTTAGAGGAACACAAAGAAAGTTTCATATAAGAGAAGCGTGGTCTGTTCCCATACCTATGGATTTGTCAATCTGTTATATGAAAGCAAAAAATCCTGACCCAAAAAAAATCAAACCAAAAAAAAACCTCCAAAACAAAACAAGAAAAAGAACACTTCAAGTATCTTGCTTAGATTCAACACCTTTTCTTCCCAACTCAAATATATTGCTAATTAAAGACTCATTTATTATTGAAGATTTAAGATTTATTTAAGATTTATTTATTAAAGATTTATTTATTATTAAAGTAAAACAATTTCAAGAATGAAAATATGGGTTGCAGTGATGAAATAATAAACGGTAACAGATGTAAACTAACATGTGTTTAGCATTCTAAACAATTTTTCCTCTTTTAAACTATGCTTTCCATCTCTTCAGTAGCCCCTCCCTTTCTAGCCATGCCTGCTACACATACAGGTTAAGCATCATAGGGATTCTGTCCAGTGAGCAACTGAAAATTCAGAGCTGAGCTTTGCATACCTGTTTTAGTCTTTGCATACCTGTTTTAGCCTTGAAGGGAAGCAGTGAGAGACCTGGCAGTGTGTTACTCATCTCAGGATGCATGGTGAGGAATAGTTGGACTTTGGCTGTTGCCTCAAAAAATCGAAAACAAAACCCTGAAATGTAGTACAGAAACGTCAGTAATGCTGTTTTGTAGTCAGGCTTAAGTTTCCTATAAAAGGAAACATATACTCTTCCAGTGAGAGATTTTATTTAAAAAAAAATTAAAAGACATTTTCCTTGAGAAGATATTTAAAGACTAGAACATATTTATTGAAACTTTGTCAGTTTAAAAGTTGAAACAAAAAAGCACAAGATGTTGGACTTTGCATATATTCTGTGTTGGAGAACTTTCTAAATATCTTTTTTTTTCACATGAAAATGGTGCTTATGATCCTTATGAACCTTAGATGAAGTTCAAGCTACATGAAAATACACGAATCTGGGTACTCATGTGCATTCTAATGTGGATACAGATGTGGTCCTCTTAGCCAAGTATTTTCCTGTTACTTTCCTTCACCCATTATAACTGTGTACTAGCCAAAAGCCCTTAAGTTGAAGCTAATTTAAAAACAGTATTAATAGCTTTTTATAAATCCATTTAAAAATGCTGTCTTTTTTGAGTGTGCTGGAAAAATAGAAATTTATGATTAAAATATTTTTAAAATATGACATTAAATATATTCTGCCTTTTAATACGTCTTAATTTTAGCAGTAAACCTTTTAAAATTAGTTTTTACCTACTGTTTAATTCTTTAGATTGAGAAAAAGAGCAGAATGCAAAGATGTTTATAAGTTTGGAGAGGAACATATCTCGAAGCAGTGCAGTTTTATCCAAATAACTATCAAAAACTAAGAAAGTTTAGATATTTATTTTGATGGATACTTTACAGATAAAACTCAAGATTTTGCAGAAAGTATAAATAATATATTTGAAGGGGTTAGTAGAACTTGCAAAGATTTCTCGGCATCAGAAAACCAATATTCTTCAGGGACAGATGTACTCTAAGTCTGTCCCATTAGCACTCACATCTAGAGTGTGTTTGCAAAAGACGTGTATTTCAACATACCTTGAATGTTATCTGAAGTTGTGGCATATAGATGAATAGTTCTCTTCATCAAGAGCTGATATCACTTTGGACACATGGCATTTCGTTATCTAACACATGGTATATCAAACACAACTTACTGCTGAGTTCATACTCAAGCTTGCCTAACAGCATACAGAACTAAGTTAAAAACAAAAATGAAATGAACTTACAAAACGTATTCCTTCGTGAAGTTTTGGAAAAAGCTTTCAATCAGGAGAAGAGTGTTTAAAAAGCAAAATTGTATTTGAGACGTAATTTACTTATTCAAATAGAACTCATGGCATGATGACCTTTAATAGATGCTTGGGTTCCACTTCTTTCTTAATTTCTGTGTTTCTAAAACACCATTCTTTTTTAGCCATAAAACACTGTATTAAGACTCACATAAGCATGTATGTTAAAATGAGTGACCTGGCTAGATTTGGTAATTTATATCTTACTAACATTCGGGTTATATCTATCATTAGATATAAAATTGTCTTTCCTGTTTTGTTTCCATGAAATTTTTTTTAATACAGCAAATATTTAAAGAATAGTATAATAGTATTTCAAATGTAAATGATTGGGATGAAAAATAAAACAAAACTGAGAACTGGTTTCATGTTAAAAAAAAAAAAAGCACACATATTGCATGACAGAGTTGAAAATGTAAGAGGTTAACCTTTGAACATAATTCCACACGCACTCACATATACATTCCCACACAATCACAGACAAGCCATAAATAAAAATGTCTCAAATTACCGAGAAATAAAAGAGCCTTTCACGGATCACTTGATTGTCCCACACTGTGTTATATAGTTTGGAGTAATAGTTGTTTCATATCACAAAGCCATCAGGTGTTTCAAGACAAACGAAATATAAAAGCCATGTTTGGAGGAGGAGGAAGGTTGTCAAAGTCTGAATGTACCTATTGAATCTCAGTAATTGCCACTTAGGGTTTGATTTAATGAAAGCCACTGAATAAAGGCAACTATTTTCTTTGTCATGGCTTGTGTTCCCATTTGTATATACCCTTCTCTGTCTTCCAAAGTCAAAGCCACAGTCCTCCATTTCCATCAAAGCACCACTTCCTTCCCTTCTGCATTCATCCTCATCTGCATGTGTTTCCCACACACTAAATGGCTGCGTAAAAAATTAGTTTTCAATTATTTTCTCCGAAGCTAACAAGTTTGCTTTGACTGAGCCTTAGATGCACTGAAAAGACACAACCACAAATGCACTCAAATCTGCGTTCCTGCCTGTGGGTTCTAGCAGAAATATTTGGCCTTTACTATAGAGGTTTTTGTAATTCAAGTTCCTTGCAGACAGACCATTTGGTTATCACAGAAGAAATTGTTTACAAATTCTATTTTTTTTCTTTTCCCTCTAGCTTAAAGAAATTCTGACAAATTTACCAAACTCTCTGTGTCAATCAAGGGATAGGAGGGTATTGTTTCTATCAGAGTCAACTGTTCAAATTGCTTAAGTCCTGCTCTGAGGGTGGCATTGGTAAAAAATCAAGAGGAGAAAATTGTAAGAAAACTATTTAGATGATATTTTACTTTTAAGTGCTACCAAGTCTGTCTTGGTTAAGGGTTTTTTAGGGACAAGAGGATTCTGCTATTGCTTCTAGGGATAGTTTTTTAGAATTTAGAAGCTTTTAAACTCAATTTCTATCTTGATCCTTATATTAAATTGAAATGGAAAGGTTCCTTAAAAAATTAGATTTGGAAGTGGGATATGAAACAGGTTTGCTGAAACATCATGAGAATGACTAATCTTTCTGTTTCCTAACTGGAATTCTTGTACTGTTGAAAATTCCTAACCTGAATTTAGGGTTTAAATTAGGGTTTATTACCAAAAATCACTGGGGTTTGTACCCCAAAGATGGGTTACAAATTAGGACATATAGAGGACACAAAATGTGTCATTGTTTTATTCTTGTTGAGAAATGAACGAAAAATAAAGATTGAGTTTTGGAAGAGGCTAAATAGGAAAGGTGGCAGAATTTAGCCAGTGGTACAGTCTGTGTGTATATATAATATAAAATTAGCATATGTATGCATGTATATATATATATATATATGTAAAATTAGTTATTCAGGGTGATGAGGACATGGAAATATTCTTAATTTACCAGTGCCTGGGTAACGATGGATATGACACTCAGAGTACTTGAATTCTACCTATGTTTTCACTGAGGTTCCAGAATGGGACTGAATATTTTCCTATAAACAAGCAATTAGGCTCACCATGATACCTAAACCTTGTGTGCTAAGAGAAAAGTTGACTGGCATTGCAATTTCACTGTAAAGGCCTTGTCATGACCAGAGAAATTATTCTGAAAAAAGCTATTTCTCTTTACAAATAGTGTCCACAGGAGAGTTGTTCTAGTCAATTTATACAAGGAAAAAAGTCTCTGGTCTCCTAAAAGAATAATTACATATAAAAATACAGTAATACTCCCAAGTCAATGGGTGCTTTTGTGAGGGAAAAGCCCAACCAAACTCAAACCAGAACAGCCAATGAACTTATTGTGAATAAATAGAAATACCACACAGCAAAAATTGCATCAGCTTTTGAATGTCTACGTCAATTTTTACTGTACAGGCATAATAAAACTTATCCTTCTATCTTCACTTCTATTTCTTAAATTCAATTCTGAAAAAAAAATGACAAATGTTTTCAGTGAAATTGGGATGGATTTTTACAATTGTTTCTTAGAGCTGTTCAATCTTTTCAGTCTGCTTCTTCTTTCTCTGTCAAGGTTCCATTTGGTTGAAAACTAGTATATGGTCCAGCCTTGTCCTCCTAGTCTGTTTACCTAAAATTAGAAGAACAAGCTATAAGCTTGGAAGACACTTGACAGAAGAAATAGGTATTTCTATACTTATTTTAACCACCTGGTTGCCTCTAAACCCTCTGTGTAGATCCAGGTAGGATGCTCTGGCTGTGCTGCTGAGCAAACACCATCCGTGTCAGAGCGTGTGCCAAAAGCATCTATGTAGAATGTGTCTGCTGGCAAGTATATCCAGTACTCCATATCCTGGTAAACTACATCTGCTGCAAAGCTGCTTTATTTTTTTTTAATGCTTTTTTTTTTGTTTTGTTTTGTTT
>VZRQ01009493.1:197647-276597 GCA_013397975.1 Machaerirhynchus nigripectus | reverse complement strand
GTTGTGGGTGTGTGTGTGTTTTTATTACATCTCTGACCCTCTAGGAAGCTTATTTGTCTGTAAATAGAGCAGACAGTGTAGTAAACTTTTCATATGCTTGGACAAAAGAAAAAAAAAAAGGCTTATATTCTTATCCAAAGCTATTATTCTTGTTCCTTCTTTCTTCTCCATAATCTAAAAATCTAAACCCTGAATATTTTTAAGTTGTAAGTCAGTGTTAGCAATTAATGTGAAGAAAAGCAAGCAACTTCACAGATTTCTATTTTTAAAACCAGGAAAATTCTTTAGTATTTTGGTGGGGGGTATTTGGTTTGATTTTATTTAGGTTTGTGGTTTGGTTTTTTTTAAAAGTCATAATTAAGCAGCACATGCTGTCTATGTGCTTACGTGATATGACAGCCTAATTGAGTGGTTGGAAGGCTAATGAAAGCAGGGTGGGAGGGAAATCCAGGTGAGCAATTCAGAACAGCTCATTTCACTAGTGGGCTGCTAGAAACCAAAGCAAATACACATGGAGGAAAGGAAAAGCAGGAGGTGTATGAGGAAAGCTTAAAAAACTCAAAAGAGTATAACAGGAGAAGAGTGCTTGGTTTTAATAGAGATCGTAGATTTAACATTGAGCTTTTTATATGTTAATGTTCATTAGCATCTGAAAGGGACTACCAGAAGAAGAGATTAAAATAGATAAAGATTCTTATTTAGGTAGGTGGAACAGGGGAATACCCATTTTTTTAATATGTGAAATTTAAGTTTCCTAAGGGTGTGTAAGTAAGAAAAATTCTTACAGACTGAGCAGAATCCTTGATTTGAAGATCACAGCTGCAGTCACTGAAAGATTCTGCAAGCATTTCTCTTTTTTCTTCCCAGTAAGAGATATTGGAACTTCAGAGTGATAAAATAGATGTTTTATTAAATTAATGAAAGAAGAGGCATTAGAACAGTATGTGTGTGTTTCAAGAATAAAATATTTCAGAAAAGAATTTTTTTTTCTCTCCAGCCTATCCTGGTATTATTAGCTTTACATATAATTTGTGAAAAATGCCATCCAAACCTAAATCATTCACTTTTATAATAGTATGCTGACAGATCTTACAGTACCCCATAACATTACAACATCTGTTTCTGTAGCAATGATATGGAGGGAAGATTGTTGAAACCTGTTTTAAACTAAACTGTTTAAAGCTTTATTATTATTTATACAACACTCAACACTGGGCAACAGGTGAAAGATAGTTGCTCTCAAAGACTTACTGCTAAAAAGAAAATTAGGATTAAGGTAAAAATAAAAGGAAATTATTTCTGGATGTTGCATTTCCTTATAAATCCTAAACCCCTTTTTCCTTATTATAAGAAGTACTATGAATTTAAGAAAATTGTTTTATTTTTGTCTATTTTTTTTTTTACTTCTGAAAATTTTCTTACAATTTAACATTCTCAAAAGTAGAATTCTCATATATCATTAGAAAATATATACATATATGCAAAATTATACATATATATACAGACATAAGGTGTATATATATATATAATTTATTTATGTCTGTTCAGTTCTACAATGACCCTTTCCATTCATCTCTCACCATGGAATTTGGATTAAATTCAAAAGAATGAACAAGACAAAACAAATTTCTTTGCTAGTAAAATGAACACTGTTGTTTCACACACAAAGTGCTACTGAAGGCAACATTTTATCTTTATTATAGTAAAGAAAAAAGAATGTTATTGGACTTTGAATACAGTAAATTTGTCTGAAAAGTGTCTTTAGGTATAGGGGCTACAAGCACAAAAGAAATATCAAAGTAGATATAACTAATGGTTTGCATATATTTAGATGTATCTCATTTTTTTTGTAATCACTTCTGTCACTATTTGCTTTGCCATTAATTTTACACCTTTCATAACTTGTTACATTATCTCAACATTCGTTATTAACAGTGCTTGTTCTTAAAGTAAAGCAAAGCAAAGCCAAAACAAGTTTAGCTCTAAACTGCCAGTGATTGCCCTTTTGACAAGTGAAAACAAAATGCAGCCTTGCTCTGTGGCCGTGCCAGGTATAAATAGTATTTGTTTGTGGGTGTTCTGGGCCCAAAGAAGCACAAACACAGAGTGAGGCACTGAAGCAGGAGCGGGAGGGGAAATGGCACTCGCTGTGACAGCACAGCTGTCTGCAGCAGGCAATCCTTGATATATTATTAGGAAGAGATGTATAATCCAGCTTCTTCTTTAATATGTACATTCAGCTGGGCAATATTTGCAAAATTTTTTTAAAGCAAATAATTTTATACATAGAAAGAAAAGGAAGCCTCTTGGGCCAGGGCATCTAAAGCAATAAAACACAACCTGCACTCCTCTGTGCCTGCTCTAAACCAAAGCAGCAACAGGAACCAAGGGGGTTTCTATGCTAAACGGTTTTTTTGGAACAATCACACAAACATTTCTACTCTGGGCACCCAGAGCTGAAAGCCAACATAGCTTAATAAATATTTATATTTTGGAAGTGTTTTCTCTAAATAAAACAATTTTCCTTCTTCCTCCAGCTACACATTTTATCTCATTGTTGGCTGAATATCCCCAGGTTATAAGGTTTATTTTAAATTATTCAGGTCCAGATTATAAGGTTTATTTTACATCATTCTATTTTCATTGTGAAGTATGTCATAATTCCTTTTCCTCCATACAACTTATTCTCTATTTCCAGGGAAACTGTTTGGACTGCCTAAACCACAGCTGATAATAATGGATGTTCTAGAAGTGTACCCCTTACCTGCTGCTGTTCACTTGTCTTTCTGAGTGAAAGATCTAACAAAGTCTTAGGGTACAGTCTGAGCCCTGACAGTATCATTAGTCCAGGTACAAAGTTGTTTCCTGCTATTTCATGCCCTTTGAGATGAAATTCCCTCTACACACCAGGCACCTCACTAATAATGATACTGACCTCTTAAAAAATCCATCTCCATGTGGATTTCCAGTTGCTTTATATAACATGGATCCATTTAACCCAGGAAAGCTGAGGCATGCTCAAATAGCATGGCTTCTATGCCTCATCATCTTATCACCCATGAAAATAATGACCAAACTTGGGAAAATTGTATGACTGGCTTCCTAGCACTCTTTTTTTCAGGAAAAGCCTTGGAACATAGAAACATGTTTGCCCTTCCCACATGCAAACCAAAGGCCCAGGAGATCAGGCAATGCTAACTTTAATGTTGTCTTTGAATATGTTACTATTTTCTGACAAATCAAAATGTGCTATACTGGCTCACACCAGTAGCCATTTCACTCTGCTGCTTTTTCTCAGCTTTGGCATGTATTGTTTGACTCTCAGATGCACAAATAATCATGGAATAGCTTGGTTTGGAAGGTTCCAGCATCATATCCTATAAAATGATTGCAGAAAATTTGGTGAGGGGTTAATTGTTCAGCACAAGAATAAGATTTCCAATCACATCTCTTTTTGCTAAGCACTTTTCCCATCTAAATTAGCAGCAGTAGTAAAAATCATAAATTTTGTCAAGACCATGTCTCTAATACAGCTCTAAAGTATGGAGTGCCTATAATGGACAGCTTGGTAAGTTTTCTCTGTGATGACAGAGAAAGAGGAGATAATAAGCATCTACGAAAATTCCTTGTGCAACCTAAACGCAATTTCTTATCAGTCATAATAATAAAGCCAGCCACATAGAATGTTGTTTCTCTTTTTAAATGTCTTTTAATTCTCTGTTCAACATTTTAAACAGCACAACCTTTTTTTTTTCACTGGACAGTAGTTAAAAACTAATTTTTCTGACTAATGGCTCTTCCTGAATATCTCTACCCTCATTTCTCTTATGACATCTCTGAGCATTTCCTAACAAATGATATAATCTGCTCAGCCTAGGAACCTGGTCAAGGAGTGAAATGGAGCTTTACCCTTTAGCTGACTGTATGAAAACATTAATGCATGCACTGTGATGCCATTTGAAGTTGTTTGTGTCATCAGTAAATTTTTCTATTATATAAACAAAGTATAGGAAAGACATTGTGCTGTAACAAGAACTTTCTAAGTATGAATTTGAAATCACTGCACTCGTAAATGTCAAAACCTTGAGAGAATTGTGCAGGCTGTCCCAGTACGGCATTAACACACTTAAAATACAATTCCACACTACAAGAATCTGAATGTGCCACGTATATTACAGGAAAGAAAGTGAACTATTTTATAAATGTGTTTTAAAGAAGTTTAAATAAAAAAGAAAAATTATGGAAACCATGTCCTTATCCCCCACCTGTGAAACCAGGTGCTTTATTTATTGCAAGAAACTAGACATAAGGTATATTATACTAACAACACTTTAAAATATCTAAAGTGTCTTAAAAAGATCTTTCTGTGTATTTGGAGCCCAAACTTGTGAAATACCAGAACTTTATGTAGGGACAACGTGCCCATCAGGAAAAAGTATTACAGCTTTGCACAGAATAAAGAAATTGTTCTCAAGCTTAATAATTTATAACAGGCTGAGCAATAAAATCTAAAAGTGATTCAGGATTGTGCTGACTTTTCTGTCCTTTTAGAGACATGTTAGCACGCCATACTTTTTAAATAAAATGGGAATCCTTTCCTTTCTGGAGCAGAAGTAGTGAGTACAGGCTATAATATGTGCCAGTGGTGGTGAAGTTTTTGTGAGTTTATACATGTGATAACTTAGCATATGTGTATTTCAGCATAGATAAACTGCCCATTTTTTGCACACTTGCACAACACGTACACTTGTATTCATTTCCTGTGATCTTTGTATTCACATATGCCTCTATCATGCCTTTGTGATACATACCATTATTCTGACTTTTCCTTCATTAATTTGAACACAATAATTATATAATGCCCAATGCAAAGGACAATCTTTATTTATGCCCTCCATCTCTGTGATGATTTTGTTGCCTGAAATTAAAAAAACCCCAAACAAACAAACAAACCAAACTTGTAATAATGTTAAAATTGTAAGATAAAAAGCAGGCCTTTAATGGAAGCTTCCAGGTGCCCCCATGGTTATGGGCACACCCAGCATCGGATTTCTACAATTTTTATAAGTTTAAAAAATTAGCCTATCTAACAAATACTGTCCAATTACAGAAATCACAGAATCATCAGGTTGGAAGAGACCTCTAAGATCAGTGAGTCCAACCCATGCCCTAACACCTCAACTAAACAATGGCTCTGATTGCCACATCCAATCTTTTTTTAAACACATCCAGGGATGGTGATTCCACCACCTCCCTGCGCAGATAACGCCAGTATTCACCACTCTTTCTGTGAAGAATTTTTCCTAATATCCAACCTATATTTCCCATGGCACAGCTTAAGACTGTGTCTTAGAAGAGCAGTTGTTTAGGTAATTTGCCCCTGGGTTCTGTCCCATTGGAGCCCCCCTCCCCAACTTTTAGCCCTACATTTTATTATGTCTATGATCTATGGTGCAAAACAAAGTGTCCTTGCTAGACTAGAAGCAAAGCTAAATGAAATTTCCAAAAGGTAGCATTATATGTAAGAAAGTGTAACTACTATGCTAAAGTGACAAAGTGTTAGAAACTATACAAGTGTATATTAAAATCTATAAAGCTAGGGCTATATAAAAAGCAAAAATCTTTAGGCATCAATGCCACTGAATTTATATTCAAGATTTTCACTCAGCATGTCTTTGCAAGGAAGGGAGATTAGCCTGCTCCTCATCCTTTCCTTGTGTTTTCAATGATTATATAAAGTGGTTTTGGGCGGTGTCAAGCAATGTGGGAATTATATAATTATTGTATCCAAATTAATGAAGGAAAAAGTCAGAATAATGGTATATATCACAAAGACATGACAGAAGCATATGGGATTACGAAGATCACAAGAAATGTCTACAAGTGTACAGCAAAACTTGGCAGTTAATCTATGCTAAAATACATATCTGCTCAATTATCACATGTATAAATGCACAAAAAGTTGGGTGGAGGTTAAGAGGGAGCAAAGCTCTGTTTGGTTTCTGTCCTGTTCCTCTCACACACCTCTTGAGAAGAAGAGATAAGAATATGTATAGAATCAAATCCTGCTCTTTAAAATGATTGCCCCAGCTCCTCCTCTTGTCCTTCTCTGGATGCTTGAAAACCACCAAGCAGCTAATGTTTATCATAGAGATGCTGGGTATGTGTGAGACTGGATTTTAGCTTGGAATTAGAATTTGAGCTCAAGCTGAGGAGACTAAATGAATCCAAGTACTTTGAGTTCACACTCGAATTTTTTTTCATTTTCTTTTTTTTCATAAAAATCTTTAAGCACCAAAATGAAAACTACCTCTACACTTGATTTAATATATTCTTTTCTCTCACTCTCTATCCAGGAAGGAGGAGGAGCAGAAAGACACTGGCATGCATGGTATGGAGGATGAAAGCAATTATCATGCATGATGTAGGAGGAAGAAAATTATGGGGAAATTATCTTTAGCAGTTCGCTGATAACTACCTTCATAGATTATAAAAGAGTCACTGAAAATATATATGTAAATTATCTGAATTTTCTATTGGAGTTTTCCTCTGCTCTCTAGATTGTGAACCTTAGTGACGTTTTGTAAATTAAGGAAAATTATAAAAATAAAAGTAAATATATTTTATTTTAAATGATTTCTGATGCTGGCCAGATGCATAAATGGTTAATTGGTATGGGTGTTTGATTCTTTTAAAAAATATACATGTGATGATGAGTTACTTAATGTACTCCTGAAAGAAAATGCATTTTGGGAACACTAAAATTTGAAATGATGAATGTAAAGCTAAATATTTGCATCTGGATTTTAACCTTTTCCCTCTCCCCCTGCCGCTTCCTTCCAAGAGACTATTTTATTAAGCTTTTGTATGGTGGAAAGATAATTCAGTTAGTCATGTACTTACTGGCTGTGGCTTGGAAATCGTGTAATTCCACAATGTTTTGTACACATGCAGAGTCATTTTCTACTGTATGACTAGATATCAGAGTTTAGATGAACTATTTATTTACTGTACTGTTCAAGACAAATATGGAGAACACAGAAACATTTTCCTTTTTTATATTTATTTCATATTTTCACACAAATATTATTTCAGCTATTTCACAAGAGGATTGACAGTTACAGATAATCATTGGTGTACCTGGAAGAAATGAAAGAGAAGGACAAAAGATCTGACTTTCTATTATAATCTGAGCTTCAGAAATGGTAATCATAAAGGATGTCCAGTCAAAAGCTTTTGATCTCAGATTCAGTTACACTGGTATTAATCAGGAGCAAACCTTTCTAAAACAAAAGCAGTTGCTTAAGAAAATCCATCAGTTCTGAATCCGTGAGATCTGAGGCTTTGTCTTCCCTTGATTTTTCATCAAACTCTTTAAGAAGCTAAAATTTTCACGCTTTATTTTACCCATTTCTTTTGTCTGTTCGGTGGGTTGGTTGGTTGGTTGGTTGGTTGGTTATTTGGTTGGTTGGTGTTTTTTAGCTCTATATTCCAACTTCATTCCATGTATGCAACTGCTGTGTTATTTTGGGCGAAGATTTTCTTTGAGTTTAGTCAGACCTCGATTCCTGCCTGACAGCTGCGTAAGTTATCGGTGACAGAACATTTCTTCTTCTTTGTCTCTTTCTTACTTGTTATGCTCTAATTCCTGCTAAACACTACACTAATACACACCAAGTTAATGCCCCACAGGTAAGAAAAGTGACATCAATCTTCTGTCATAGGGGTATACTTGGTAATTTGTTACTGCTTTATATTGGCTGGGCATCTCCATGTCTTGGAACAGGAGTTTGCATCTATTTGTAGAGACAAGAGATGGGGTAGGCTCTGGTCTATTGCATGGAAGTGCAGTTCTTTTACACTGTTTTCTGTTCTCATTCTTCCCATATTTCTCCCCTGTTCATCACTGGGAGTGACAGTCAGACTCAGACTTGAGCAGCAGCTATCTCCACAGTACACAGATTTCATGGAGAAGAGCAGTGCTTTCACTACACAGCTTTTCCTCTTCCAGGTAGTTTCTATTCATTTCAACAGAATTTCAACAACCCTTGTGGTCCCCATAACAATTTGAAAGAACACAGGCTCTGATCAGATGATGCTATGCAAAACCAAAGTCTGAATTTTCCCCACTTTCCTTCTGAACTTGTTTTGGGTAGCCTGCAGCAGTGGACAGGTTTGGCCTGTCTAAAACCATTATTCTTTAACAAAAAAACCATCCTGAAGGGTATTTTGAGATCACAATTCATGTCTCAATTAGCTTTATGTTTTTTTCTGAAGATATTCCTATTTAGGATGTAAATATCAAAACTTGGATGAAATAATAAATACTAGTATGACTTCCACTGATTCTATTTCTTCATTATATTGAAGATTTCTAGGACCAGGTCAGAGGATTCTATTTCCTTTAAAGCTTCTCCTTTTTTTCTCTTTAAAGCTTCTTAATTTCTTTCCTAGATCACAAAATTTTACTACTCAGATGCACTGTGTTTGGTTCTTTCTCTTTTGGAAACAAATGAAAAAACAATATTAGATTGTTTACTGTTTATTTATCACCCCAGAGAGTCAGATGTTATCAATAGTTTGTTTGGGATGATAGCCACCTATCAATTAATGGATTTTTATTTAACAAAAGATAATTTAAACTATCATAGTGTTACACACAAGAATTTCTCTAGACATTTACTCGAGGTTTTTTCTCAACATAGAGGCAAGACTGTCAATTGCATCTCATCCACAAAAATTCCACGAGGCAGGCATAGGGAGTGCCAAAGATTTTTCAATACTAAACATAGTGAATAACCTGCAATACAGGCACAGCCTGCAAATGTTTGTGTTAATAAATCATCAAAGGTGGGTTCTACCCCTTTTTAAAAGGAAAATTCAGAAGAGTCATCTTGCATTTGTGTCTGCATCTGATTTTTACTGTGATATACAGAATACAGATAATCTTCACTGAAAGGAATCAAGGTGAAGGTGATCTAAAAGCTGTATAGAATAGTTATATGGGAAACTTAGCAGCAGCAACAGTAATAAAATGGAGGGAAAATCCAAATCAAGTTTTCTACCTGTGTAATCAGTGAGTTGTGTTTCAAAGAACTGAGGCTCTGCCAGAATTCAAGAAAAATGGATATGCTATATCCCATTTTATCCCACAATTTTTGAGCCATGTGAAGTAAAACTAATCCCACTCTTTATTGAAAGGAAGAACAGCCTGTTACCTGTAAGAGAAAAAAGGAAGTGATGAAAAATGCTTCCTTCAAAGTCTGTCTTGAGAAAAATAATTGTAAAGTAATCCAAAAGAGATCTTTTCTAGTAAAATCTTCAGCAATATATTCAAGAAAAAGGAAGAAGAATGCGTGAAACTCTCTTTGTATCTAGGTGTCTATTTCTGTTATAGTCTCTGCAGTTTTTGAGCACTTTTCTTGTATTTTAAATACTCTGACTAGTATATTTTTTTCTGTAAATAGCATATGTTTTGTCTATTTTACATATAATTTGCCATTTTGTATGGAAGAACTTAGCTCCACAGTTCTGTCTTCTGACAACTAAGTAAGCAAACTAGTAGACCACAAATAGTTAAATCCTGAGACAAGTGATAAACAGATTGCAGTGGAGTGATTCAGCTTATGAGATGGTGGGGTTTCTTCCTGCATTCCTTGCTGCATAGCAAATGGCGTCCTGATTTATGTTTGTAGGTAGGCAAGGAATATATACATTACTCATTCGTGATTTAAAAGGTGGTTTGTAACTGGCCAAGAGATAAGTAAGTAACTTTGTCTCTCCAGTGGAAAGAGTCATCTCATAGAAAACTTAACCTGCTTAATAAGTTCAACTCCGTGCTATCTCCAGATAGCTACCCTTCTGACTGTAGTATGTACCTGTTCATTATGTAATCCTCAGATACAACATATGACATATTTGAGAGGATTTGGGTACAGAAAATATTTCCATAATTTACTTCTGAGGATTTGAATATCCACAGACACTTTTTCAATACTTACCAGCTTCTAGAGAACATGATCTTAACTCCGAATTCTCACAGAATCACAGAATCAATTAGGTTGGAAAAAACCTCTGAGATCATTGAGTCCAACCTATGATCTAACACCACCATTTCAACTAGGCCATAGCACTGAGTGCCACATCCAGTTCTTCCTTAAACACCTCCAGAGACCAGGACTCCACCACTTCCCCGAGCAGTCCATTACAATTTTTGTGAAGAAATTCCTCATATTATGCAACCTAAACCTCCCCTGGTACAGCTTGAAGCTGTTTCCTCTTGTCCGGTCACTAGTTGCGTGGGAGAAGAGACCAACCCTCACCTGGCTACTGCCCCCTTTCAGGAAGTTGTAGAGAGTGATAAGGGCACCCCTGAGCCTCCTTTTACCTGGGCTAAAAAGCCCCAGCTCCTTCAGCTGCTCCTCATCAGACTTATGCTTCAGACCCTTCACCAGCTTCATTGCCCTTCTCTGGAGATGCTCCAGCAACCCGATGTCCTTCCTGAATTCAGGGGCCCAGAACTGGGCAAGTACTTGCGGCGCTCTTCAGTGAAAAACAAACAAAACAAGCAACATCCCCCCAAATATAACAACTCCCAACTTCCATTTGCAGTCTTAATTTCATAGATTCTCTGGAAGCACCTCTAGTTACTGAAGTAGATACTAAACTCACCAATGACATCCTGGCCTAGGATCATGACACTAGTTCCCAGTAGTTGTGTTCTGCACAACTCCTTATCTGATGTTGCAGGGAAAAAAATGAGTCCTCACTAGCAGAGGGAGGAGTAAGACAGTGCTGCTGCTAACTTGTGTCTCTCACAGCCCCTCTTGCAGTCTTAAATAGTGTCTAGCACCAGGTTACTTAATAAAGTCTCAGGGCTTTTTTTAGGGGGGAAGTTTTGCAAAGGGCATTTCAGTATATTGCATTTGAGAGAGATTTTTCTCCTATATAATAAAAGCTGTTTGGTGTCAAGAAATAGAAGAAGAAAGAAACCTAGGGTATATCCATGTATGTTAGCAAAATGAACTGCATCAGAGCCCACTCTTTGGTCTTTTGACCAAATAGAAGGATTTAGCTATGCCATGTTATCAAACTCTTACCTTTGAAATCAGCCATTCCAGATATGCTTAGTAGTAGTTGCGGATGATTTGTGTAGACAACCAACATGTGGCCAAAACTTGTCTTGAAGTTTTCTAGCCAGGGCGGAGAGATGACATGAGATGGTTTAACTTACTGGTTTAATGATAAAAATGGCACAGCTTCGCTGGAAGGAGAGAGGATAGGATCTGTTTAACCCACAAATATAAACTGAGTGATAAAAATTTTAAGGGAATCCAAAAATTTCTTGAAAGGTAAGTGGCAAAATCATAAGTAATTGAATTACCTACAGCTAAAACTTAGAAAAAAATATAAGATTCCCTGCAATTCTGATCATGAGATGCATTTTCAAGCATTATTTTTCTACTTCAGTTGATGGAAACTCTGGTAATAATCTGAGTTGTGTTTATTTATATTTGAGGAAGAGAAAAAGGACTGAGAAAGGAAAGGTTTTGATTTGTGTGTGAGGCAGTTACCATACTGGTAGATTCACTATGATTTATCTTTCTGAAGTGTTAGAGCTCTAATCAAATATATTTACCACAAGTATAAAAGCCAGATAATGTAGTATGTTATCTACTGTCTGTGGCAGATTTTATTTTTAAAGAGCACATGAGGGTTGTGAGACAAGCTATTTTGTTTTGTTTCTAGCTCCTAAGTTTTCAGCAATGCATTTTTCTGACATGCATAAGTGATGTAAGACTTTACAGTGCAACAAACAAGATATAAATTTACAAAATGGGGTGGGGGGTATTTTATTTATATATGAATATTAGCAGTACTGTATTTTCTGGATTTTTTTAAAGAGAACGTAGGAAATCTATACATAACGCATTACGTATTTCTCTCTCCCTGTCTAGAGATGGACCAGCTGAGAATTCACAGGTATCTAACATAATCAAGAGACAAAAATCTTTGTAGAAACCTTGATAAAAAAAAACATTTGGTAAGTCTTGTGTTTTATTAGTTACTTAGATATTATGATCAATGGGTTGTGTTGCTAAAAGCACTCCAGAAGGTTCAGTTTCTGAGTTTTCCTTTTTGAATGGAATAAATAGGTTGAAATTATACTGTAGTGGTTTGTAATTTCTTCTTAGAATTTGTTTTTCTGAGGTTTTTTGGGTTTTTTTGTGTTGTTTTGTATTGTTCTGTTTTTCTGTCTGGAAATGAATAATTTCTCTGAATAGCACTATCCTATGTAGCACTGTCCTATGTGATTTATTTGAGTTAAAATAAAAATATTTTCAAAAATATTTAAATCTAAATATTTCCTATTATGCTCCTAACCCTACTGGCAAAGTCTGTACCAATTCAACCTGTCTGCTTTTACCATCCAGAGGTTTCAAGGATTGTGAATCTCTTTTTAAGACCTGCAGCAGTCTTTATTCAGCAGTATCAGTGTTAATGTGGTGGGGAGCACATCAGAATGTCTAGCAGAACGCCTTTTGCAGAGGTTAGAGTATTGTCCCGACCATATACTCAGTGTGTTGGAACTATGTAGAGGAACATCCTGATCCTGCACTAGTTTTCTGAATGCCACTAATGACACAGGATTTATTCATGTTATGTTCATTACAGCTTTGATCCTTTAGGAAAAAGATTCATTGTCTTAAATATCTCCTACTAGTTTATGAAACCTCTCAAAGACTTCTGCTTGCTCCCTGTGCTAGGGAAGGCTGCAGCTTCTAGGGGAAGATTTGTTTAAAGTCTCCATGACGGTATGACCTTGGTCAGCAGCCAAACACCCACCCTACGTTTTGATCAATCCCCTCTCCTTTAGGATGGGGAGAAAACAGAAGGAAGGCCAGAAGACTCATGTATACAGTCTTATAGAAGGAAGGCAGAAACTATGCACGCTAGCAAATAAAAAATAGGAATTCATTCACTACTTCCCACTGGCAGGCAGATGTCCATCCACTTCCCAGAGAGCAGGGCCTCAGCATGAGTAACAGTTTCTTGGGAGGACAAACACCACAGCCATGAATGTCCCTCTTTCCCTCTCTTTTCCCTAAGATGTTCTTGCTAAGAATGACATCATTCAGTATGAAATATCCCTTTGTTCTCTCTGGGTCAGCTGTCTCACCCCCTACCTATTTACTGAAAAATAGAGTTCCTTCAGGTTATTAGTAGAAAACCTATTACAGTTCTCACTTTTCTGGATTTAGAAGAGGTATTTAACAATAAAGCAAAATTTATTCATTAATTATTTTATTCCAGTTGATCTGTGTTTTTCCTCTATCTTCTCTTTATCCATTTCTCTGACTGCCACATACTCCTTCCTTCTTCTGGCTTCTTTTGAGACCCTGAACACTTCTAAGGAGTCTCTGATGGAGAGAGAAAGATCTTGTCCATGGATACACAAATAGTGGACTCTCTTTGAAGGAGGGCTGCAAAGCACATAGCTGACATGAGGAGTGATCCTGGAGCTTCTGTGAACAAGAGCTGAAGCTCTATTTTTGTCTCTGTCCTCAAGCTCAGGAAAGCTTGGAGAATATTATACATTAATGAGCACACTAACAGAAGTCAGCGTCTACAGCTACAGTATAGATCAGTATTTAGTAAGCACAGCCATTGATTTCTCCTTTCCTAGCTTGTATGCAATCATAGGTCAAAAGTCTACCCCAGGCTATTATATTTTCTAATAATCACTTTAAGAAGTATAGAACCTTAGTGTGGCATGTAAACAGGATTAACCCTTAGCTAGTCTTGAGTTTAGATTTTGTTTCTTATTTGCACTCGGTTCAGTTTAATATATGTCTAGCTTTGGATTTGTAAAGGCCTCCAGATAAAAGATCAATTTACAGAAAGCATCATCTGCTGTTTGAAGGACAGGTGCTCATCTTTCAAGAGCTGCTGCTTACACAGCCGGGTAGTGGCTAACATATTTCCTTGAAATGTTATGTGAACACCAAGTAAATGTTTAAATAATTATTCCCTGGCTCTTGTACCTGGGATTGGATAATCTTACATTAATAAAACATGGTTTTCACCCTTCTGTCTAAAGGCCCAAGCACAGATATAACATTTTCATTCCGGAGAGGAAAGAGAGTACTATATGCTAAAGGAGATTGGAAACATGCAGAATTGCTGCTAACACCTGTTAGTAATGTAAAGTTCAACACCACCACATATCAGCCTATAAACCAGAGTTCTCTTATGTATTTTTTTAGCGTGAATTAAACTCCCAAAGAAAAAAAAGCAAAATAAATAAGCAAATCCTAAAGGAAAAAAAAATCCTTTAGAACTTGCAAAATTTGGCAGGTCAGTAATGAAAACTGAAAAGTCTGGAAGTCAAAATCGAACATGCCTCACAAGATTGTCTGTGCAGTCTTTAATATATATACACATTTTTTACAGAATTGTATGGTGATCTGTAAAACTGAGAAAGTTTCCTGTCACAGTGCACCAGAGAGATGATGCTTCCTTACAGCATTGACTATATTGGTTTGTCCTTAGTGTTCAAACTGGATGATACCTTTTCTTTACATGATTATTGAACACATTCAGCAGACAGGATTATTTATTTTCTACAGTATATAAGCACTTTGCAGAAATTAATTTCACTATGCAATACTCTCTTTATTCAAATGAATTGAGGGGCAAAGTATTTTGACATCCTATTTCATGCATGAGGGTTGTCAATTTTGCTGTCTTTGAGTCTGTATTAGTACCAGATATGTTCAAAAGACAAGACACATCTCCACAATTTCGTTTGCATGAATGCAGAATATATTAAACCCAGAAAAAACAAATACATGGTTAGGGGCCTTCCCTAAAATGTTTTGATTTTAAAAATGTTTTAAAAACCATTTTATTAGCTTGACAAAGGAAGTCTCTTGCAGAAGCAGGAATTCTCATGCTTTATTGAAATATTTTATTTCCTCTACTGGTCACTATATACTGTTTTCCAATCTGTTACAAGCAAGATTCAAGTCCTATAACAGGAGTCTGCTTTACTATATGAACTGGCTCAGTTGTTAAGTCTGATATACACAAAAATATTTGCAAATGTTAACTATTTGGACCACTGTCCCTCCCAAGCAACCTTCATCCATTAAATTTCTCTCTGCACTCCCATATGTGATGGAGATCTGCTCTGCCTGGCAGTGTGCCCTTTCTGTCACTGATCCTTCTTTTCTAGTCCCTTGGAGTAACTGACATATCAGATTATGCCACTGGTTCTGGCAAAGCTTGAAAGGAAAAGTGATAACTCTTACTAGAACATCTGCATATAATTGGAAAAAAAACCTCAGGCAAAGTTTGAAGAATCCAAGTCCTCCTTGAAGCCTGGAATAAGAGTAGCAAGCTTCAAGATATGTATAGAGCAAGAACACTAATGCCAGTTTATTAGTCAAGTTGAGAGGAAAATGTAGTTGGCAGTAGTAGAGCAGAGGAGGCAGACAAGAGGAAAAGCTTTGGTAGCTATGGGACAGACATTTGTTTATGTTGTATGGTTGGCTCTTGGCACAGGAGTGTCTGACTTCATTCTCTCAGAAGAAGGTGACTGAGCATTGATGGCACAGTGTGGTTGCCTATGAGCTGGAACCAGTTTAACCCCTGTACTAATGCTCCTTTATTTTAGGGAGAAAGCCTAATTGTACATCTATTAGGGGTGGAGAAGATACATGATATTATTCTAGAAATTACATGAACTTTTGCTAGGTTCTGAATGATAATAACCAATCTTGAAATATGCCTGAAATTTTCTCAACTCATAAAGCAGAAAAACATCAAACTCATTTAAATTATGGGGCATTAAACACTGCTTTTATGTCTTAAACTTTTCAAATCCAAAGCTATATCTGATCAGATTGCCTTCTCAGTAACAAATGTGCAGGGCCAAAATAACCCAAATTACATCACCAAAGTATTTGGAATGCACAGTAGAAGCTAACAAGAATGTATCTCCTTCCTGTATGTGTCAGGATGATGCTTCCATTCTGCTTCAGCTCAGATCTTTGTTCAGACTCCCAGTTCTCTTAGAAGAGTTATGCGATTTAGGATTCTTCTGTAAAGTATCCACTACACCAAATACTCTGCTGCCTCTTTTAATTTCTCCTATCTCCTCTGTCACAAATTTCCCTTACAAAGCTGTGAATTTTGTGATTTGAGACTTCTGTCTTCAAATTCTTTGGATAAATCTTAATTTTTTTAAACCATAAAATTAGATGTTCTAGTTTGCAACCTTGCTGCCAATTTGGAATGCCTAAGCTATAAAGAACTACTGTCTTTCTCACTGATTTGTAATTTCTCTATGGCTATTACTGCTATTGTTATTTATGTTATGTACTCCTATTTATGTTCCAAAACATATTCTTATTTATTATCTGTGCTTGTCTCAAATAATTCAATGAGTTATTTGATGCATCAAGACTGAACAGACAGCATGAGATAACCATAGCTTTCATTATAGATTTCTCAGTTCCCTGGTATGGCAGACTTCTGCCACCAAACTGGAAAACTGAACAGCAGCAGATACCCTATTGCTTTCTTTTAGGCACAAAGACAAAAGACAATGGCTTACACATAAAAGAGCACCGAGTAAGTTTTGTGCCCTGATACCATTACAGATTTCTGAAGTGACATGCAATCCATATAAACATTCCCTTTATAGCTTTTCATGAGTTCAGTGTAGGTTTTCTGTCACTCTGAAAAGAACAAGTGTGGGCAGGTGCTGTGCACTTTTCTTTTCATGGCTCTGCAGATGCTTTAAAGCTTTCCTTTAATGGAACTGCACAACAGTACGTAGTAGTGCTGTGAACACCTGGCAAGTAATTAAAGCCACGAGGTTCTGTTCTTGACATAAACCAGTCTCATACTAAGCCCTGCAGAACTGAAAGCCCACATGCTGTATTATTGCCTGCACAGTCTCTTCCAACGACCATGCAATCACAGCTCTTCAGACAGACTGACGTTTTTCACCTCAGTGAGTGATGGGAAAACTCACCCTCATCTTAGGGTTTGTCATGTTTGTATATGCCTCCACGAAGGCCATGAACTGTGGCTAGAGGTCTCTTGATTCTGGTTTTAGACAGATTTTAGGCTCATTACTAGCAAATATAACTCAAATTCTTCACATTCCATTCTGTATCGCTGGCAGTTAAAGTCTTTACCTTACAGTTAGTAATGAATCAAACAATAATTTTATATAAGAAAGGGCACTGGTTATCTTAATACCTTCTTCCATGACAGCAATATTTCTCCTAATGCACTTTGATGGCACAATCACCATTACATAGCTTTTTAATTAATTGAACCTGCATTTGTGACTAATACATATAAATTATTAGTTCATTTTAAGGATAAGAGATGAACATTCTAAAAAGCATGTGCAGAATAATAATAATAATTTTATACTTGACTAATCTATGCATTTTGAAATCTGAACACATAAAAAATATTCTCTTTATAATGAAATTTTTAAGACAGGAATGGTTTTGATATATTCCTATGATTATTTCTGGGGTTTTTTATTTCTATGATTTTTTTTTTCTTTTTTTTTAAAATAAGTTTTATTGCTCTTTTGCACTTTGAGTGTTAGTAATGAAAATTAAGTTATACTTGACAAAATAAATAGATAAATTGCTCTTAATGACCCATTACAGTTAAAATTTTACAGTTTGTTGATGTAATTGTGTTGGTTTGCTTATCTACTAATATGCAGCATTAAGCAATTTCCTTTATTTCTGTCATTAGTGAGTTAGCAACAGTGTCTCACAATGCTGTAAAAGACAAAAAAATTGGTGCATACATCTGATTCTCTTTCAAAAAAATGTTCTAGGACAGTGTTAAGTGGTTTATTGTTTGCTTAGTTCGTGGGCTTCTAAGAATTTTGGGAATCTAGCTAGTCATCTCGTAATTACAATTTGAAGATATTTTGGTAGATAATATTATGCAAAGAAAGGAAGGATTTGCAACCTTTCTTAAAAGGAAAATATTTTTTTCTGTAATTTTCAGAAATTTAAGCAGGGAAGCTTAGTCTTTCAGAATTTCTCAATATGCATATACATTTGATATACATACAAATATACATATGAAAAGCTTAAGACAGGAGCTCATCTATTTGACTGTGTTTCTTCTTTTAATTTATGTCTAACTGAAAAGCTGGTAAAAAAAAGAAAAACAACAAAAGTTTCTGTGTAACCTCAAGTTCATAGGAACTTTATTACCATGCAGATTTACTCAGTCTCAGTCAGAATCACTGCTGATCTCTCTGAAACTTTACAGGTCCACTTATCACCAGTTCCCAGGTGACTGATCTGCAATTTATTCATATCAGAAACCATTTTTCCTCTGGCCACTCTGATTCTAGTGTGGGCTGTATATCATCAGGCAATGACAAGAACAGAGGGATTGATCTCTCCTGGCCTAATAAGCTTATTTTTATCTTCAACTTTGCCTTTGTAGTGGAGGAGATATTATAAGCTGTCTGACACTTATTTGGAGATGTATACACAGAAGAAACAACTCCCAGCAGCTTCAGGGAGTTACACAGGAGTCTTCACAGGAGCTATGTGTGCTCAAGCAAAAATCATAAAAACATTTCATAATGATTTTTGCAAAAAACAAAACTTTTGATAGGAGAAATGTTCAGCTCCTAAACCAGAAACTTTCAACAAAAGTTCTTCTCCACACATGAGGTGCTCAGGTAAATTGGCACACGCTGACCTGGATTTGGGGACAATGGCTGTAATCTGTCTGCAAAAAAGCCCAGTAGGCTGTACAGAGGCTTCATGTCAATCAGAGAAAGAAATGGAAGTTAAACAAGCACTGCTAGATTTTTGTGCTTTTTTTCCACATGCTCTGTTTGTTTAACCAGCAGGGTGTCACCAGGTGGATGTTAGTGTTCGTGTACAAGGCTTTCACAGAGATTGATGTTCGCAGCAACAGCTGAGTTCATTTACAATGCCATTCTCTGAAAGCCTTGCTGAATAGATTCCTAAAGACAGTGATTTACTGTCTGTCTTTTCCTCTTTATTATATTCCACCACCAGAGATGCCTATTCTTATTTGATGACTTCAGTATCCTTGCTCAAAGGTGCTCATACATTTTCAAATTCTTTTACTGTTAGATAAATGAGAGAAGGAAGAATTATGATTGAGCTGTCTTTGAATAGTTGCTGGGGTCTTGCTGTCTACAACTATTGCAACATGTTGCAATGTCTCAGGGTTCCTGGGAGGTGTGAACAGAAAAAACTTGAAAGAAAAGAGCACATCTTCTGAAGAGGTCCTTCTACTATGTATTCTTTACTATCACCTTTCTGATTTTATATGGGTAAGTACAACATTACAACTGAGCATTAACATTGGATGGAATTTAAATCACTAAAGAATTAAAAAGTTTCAGCACTTCATAGGAACTTAAAAATTGTTTGTCCCAGGATAACATATCCTAGTAGCCTTTTTTTTTTTTTGAAGATTTTATTATCTTCAGCCCCAGCTTTCATGTATATTCCTTCACTCAAGCAGATGGTGGATTAAACTGGCAGAGTTGAACAAAATTTTCTGTTTGCAACATTCAGGCTTTAAATGCTTTAACCGTGGAAAAACAAACAAACAAAATCTCCACCAAACTACAGCAAAATCCCAACAAAAAGCCTTCTATAAAACTACAGCACTTTTTTCCTGGTAATTTTCCCATTTGATGAGATTGGTGGTGATCTTGATCCTAGGGTGGCGGGGATCAAAAAGCATCTGGAAAACAAAGATAATTAATAAATAAGCATTTGGAAATAAAGATAATTGGAATGGTCCAGCTTCTGGATATCCAAGGGTCTCATATGAAAGTAAACATATATTCACCAAGAAACTGAACGAAAATGTGTTGAAATCACCAAGAGTTTTTCCACTAATGGCATTGGATTTTAGAGAAGACTTTGAAAAGCTCTCTCAATTTAGCAGCAATGCCATGACCCCATTCAATATCTAAATTACAAAGTACTTCCTAAGACCGTACATACTAATTTCAGTGATAAAAATGATACATCTTGTTCACATCTTTGTTTCAAGTTCCTGTATTTTAATTTCACTCATTTAAATGTTATAAAATTTAAAATAAAGATATACAGAGGAAAGAAGATACAGGAAAAATGTACAGCACACTGCTGCTTATAGCTTAGAAAGCTCCACCCTGTAACTGAGATTTGCCAAATGTAATGCATATTATGTCATTTTTCTCTGTATTTCATAAAGAGATATGCTCATTTTAGTTTTCTCAGATAGAAATTGCAGTGAATTGTTGTGAGAAGATTTCAGAAGTATCAAGAATCTTGATGAATTTCCCAACAAAGTGAACTAAAATTTTCACTGTAGGTGAATCTGCAACCTAATAGACCTTCCTTCATTTTTAAAATATGAAGAAAAAGGTACAGAAAAGGTGGGAGACATCTCTGTATCAAAAGATGATACTGTTAAGAAGGGAATCCTCAAAGTCTAATGATCTATTGTCAGAACTCTACTCTGTGTGAGCCTTTATTTTACTACCACCTCCAGTCTTAGCTTTCTGTGAAAGTAGAAATATGAAAAGAAAGGATACAGTCTTGTCACTGTCTAATTTCCCTGACTTTCTTTTTAGGGTAACTTGTGTGATTTTCTTTCTTTTCTTTGTGTTCAAGAACCTGGCTTCCTTTTTCTCCTTCCCAAGTCAAGCTGAGGCACAGATATTAATAACAGGATGAAGTTTGCTTTGCTTCTGCTCGTGCATATATAGAAGAGGTCAGTCTTACAGGCAAACAATCTGACACCTTTAACTGCTGTCAATGCCTCCTCCAGAAAAATAAAAAATCTAACCCTGAGGTTGCTAAAGACAAAAGAAACTAATCTCACATTATAAACAGTAGACAAATTTATGAGAAAGGAACACAGTACTTAGCAGTTTCAAAAAAATCCAGTCTTCTAATCCTAGGATGCATATCCTAAATAGACAAAAAAATCAAATATTTTTCTTGTCAATGTTTTTTAAGCAATTTTGACAACAACACGCATTTGGCCAACTCACAAATAAAGCACGCCTTGTCCTTTGAATTGTGTATGGTTTGCACTATGCTAAGAATGACAACAATTACAGAATTTGCATATATCTGCCAACAGAACAGATGGCTTTGTAGGTGGAGGACAATGGAGAAGAAAAGAAAAAAAAAGGAAATGTTCAAATGAAATCCAAAATAAAAGAGAAATCTTAACTAGATCCTGATATGCAGGATAATAAAGAACTTGATCCAAAAATATTACAACAGCCGGGGAAGTAAGGAGATTGTAATGAATTTGAGGTGATTTCTGAGGAAAGTATGGACAGTGGACGGCCATGCTTCTACCACATTAAATCTTGAATATTCATTAGCCCTCTCCTCCACACAATTGATCAGAATTATATTGGTGTAGCTCATTAGTCCTAATGCCTATGTTGCAGGCCAGGTTTTGCTCATGAAGGCATATGAAGATACAGTATGGAAAGTTAACTTGTAGAAACTGCTCTTAGAATGTAAACAGTGCTAAAGTGATCAAAAAATGATTGAAATAGTTACTATAGTCATGATTTTGAATAGCTAAAAAAGCTAAGGCATATTCATAGTTCCATTTCTTTTATCCTTATACTTCGGTGGCTACCTATTCAGACAATCAATGGCACAGAGCATATGTACACTGGGGCTGACATTTTCCTACAGCAGAAACTGCTTTTCTCTTACATCTCTGATGGATGCTTTGCAATATACTGGGCAAGAATATATCTGTGCCCCATTCATTTCACAGTCTAGGAGACAAACAGATTTCTGTGTGTATATGAAGCACAAGATACAGGGAAGTATATGGTGTGATATGACGCTGAGTACCAGTAGTGGAAGACAGATGCCATAGCACATCAGTAGCTGAAATGCTACCTTTTAAATTATTTTTTTTTTAAATTTTATTTTTAAACCACAGGAACAAAAAGAAATTTCAAAAGAAAGATTTTAGTGACAGAATGAAATAGATCTGCAGAAATCCACAGTGACCTCTCCCCATGTATGATAGACAGAACTGGAATAAGTGAACAAAGATCCTATTTGAAAATGTAATGAATTGAATATAGCAGTATAGCCAATTAGAACTGTGACTTGACCTCAATACTAAACAAAAGACAACAGGAAAGTGAATATCAGCTAAGAAATGCTATGAAAAAAGCTGTGGTAAGAAAGTGAAAAGATAAAATGGCATTCTTATTGATCCTCTAAGCACAAAACTGATTCACAGCATTTCCCTATAATTCAAAATACTGTTAACAAATGGGAATGGGGCAAACCATATGCTAGTACAACCAAGGTTTTCAAGCTGGTGATTTGCCTTTTTGAGACAAAATCATAGCTAATGTAATTTGAAACAAATTCTACTTGCTTGATATCTTCTGAATTTCTTATCCATCACTGCATCAAGTCCATATTATTTTACTTTTATTAGTCCAAATTATTTTACTTTTATTAGTATTTACTGTAAGTGATATTTGTCCCCTTGTTTTATTCCCACCTGTAAGTACCTGTAGTTCCAGTTTGTTCTCCTGGACAGCATTCTTTAAAGTCTAGTCACTCTGTATGCGCACACTATCTCATCTCATCTCATCTCATCTCACTTCACCTTGCCAGGCACTTCTATATGACTGCAGAGGGTTTTTATTGAAGAGGGAGGATTTCACACTGAAGATTGCTTCCTGTGAATTCATCCATGAAGTGGTTTTTCCCTATATAGCTGTATATTCACATGTAAATGAGTCATACTGCTGGGGCACCGGAGCACATCACAGAAGCTAAAAATAAATACCCATTGTCCCAGACCGTCCCAGGTACTGGGACTTAATAGGACAAATTTTATTTGCTTAGTTTTCTATTTTTTAATTGCACTTTCCTATTTTTTGTGTCTCTTAGTATCTTTTCTTTCAGTTCTTTTATTTTATACTGGAAAATGTACCTGTGCGACCTTTTATCCAGAAGACATGGGTCTTTCAAATTTTGTTGAAGATTTTGACTCTTTTTGTGGACATTTCTGTCTCCAATCAGATGCGAGTTACAATGGCTTGCCGTTATTTTTCAGGCTCTATTTCCAGCTTTCATGACTGCCATCTTTGAGGCAGACAATTTTATCAAATATCCTTCAAGAAATGGCCATTAAAGAGGAAAAACAAGACAGAAATAGTCTAAATTAGCTCTTGTATTCCTGAACAAATGTGTTATTTCTTCTCAGCATCAAACTGTACATGAGTTAGCTCACTGGTTACAAAAATCAGATTCAAAGCCATAGGGGCAGTGAAGCAATAGGTGACATCACGGTCTTTTGTCCCAAAGCCAAAGGGAAGAGGTGAGATGAACTTAGGAAGAGATCAAAGACCTGAAAACAGTTACCTCCTGTCTCAGGTTTATATTATATTATCAAAGAGACTTTCAACTTGTTCTTTAAAATCAAGTTAGGGATGGTTAAATGTTGACAGCAGTCAAGGAAATTTATGCATACTTTTTCCACTAACAGAAGGTGTGCTCAACACAGGAGGCATCAGATGATATCCACAGTTAAACATGAATTTAAAGATCTCTATGCCTAGGCAAAAAAGAGTGGATCTCTATTGCCACAGATACACATATAAAATCCCAATAACTGCCACTTTTCTTTCCAGTAAAAACTCCTTGAGTGGGGTTAATAGACTTCTAATGATTAAAAAAATTTCTCTGTGGTAAAGCACAACTGTTGAAAAGAAATGCATAGTGAGATCCTGTTCAGACATATGTGCATCCATGGGCATTTAATATTTTCCTTTAATTTAGATCCTGCAGAATGATATTATCACCAAAGATATTATAAATCTGAAATCTGTTCAGCCATCTGAATTACTGGATAAAATAAATCATTGGAAATATAGGAAAATTATCATATTGATCTGAGGACAAAATTCCTACTAAAGGTATTTTTGACATTTATTTTGTTTCATATTGTGGTTATTTTTTTACATTTAAAACAAGAAAGAGACTGAATAAATTATTAAGACACGCAAGTAGAAATGTTTAGAGAATAATTTGGAGACTGTAAACATGGTTAGTCACAATCTGATCTCAAGTACCTATGTGAAATATTGGAGAATTTCAGTGAAGTTGAATTAGTAGTAGAATCTGTCTCAAGGATTTTTTTTTAGGATTTTTTTCAAAGATCAAAAAGCCAGAACAGTTGTACTGCTTGAATTCATTGTCTCGTCCCAGTTAGATAAGGTGAATAAAATCATTCCCATCTCTTAAATTTTCAGGTCCTATGGTATACATATCAGGAGTGTAAAAGGAACCTGAATATAGTCTGCCTAGAAATTCCACCTACTTTTGTTGCCGTAAAAAATGGGTATCCTGCATGTGGCACTGGCCACATGACATTCCCACGGGCCCTGTATGTATTTAAGCATACATCCATGGTTAGAGTACCAGAGGCTTGATGTGCTTACACCAGTGACTCAAGCAGCAGAAATATACTTGAGTCCAAATCAGAACACCCCTGACATATTTAGTTGCCTTTAATTCCTGATACAGCCAAAAGCAATCCTGAAGCTGCTTCAGCTCACTATAATTGTTTTTGATTGACTTTGGATTTAACACTTTTATATATAAATATACATACATACATACATATGTGTGTATCTATATATATAAACTGAGAATGTATTTATCATATGATTAATATATACTTTCATATACATTACCCATTATAGCTCTTTATCTCTCTCCCTGATTCTATACACATACTGACATTTGTATTTCATAGATATTACATATTATCTACTTTCATTCTTTTTTCTGTTTGCACAAACCTCAGGACAGTTAAAAGTCTAATTTTGTTTAATAGAAGTAATCTTATATTTGAAAAAAACACTCATTTGAAAATAAATCCATTAATAAACTAGCTTGTCTACCAGAGTCTCGAGAATATATCTTTATTTTCTTTAAGGAAAATCTCTCTCTCTTTAAAGGTCAAGAGTTAAATGGTTAATGGTATTGATTTATAGCTAATAGTCACTTCATTTCTGTTATGGGAACCTGAGGACTGGCTTGGTCTCCTAGCTGTGATAAAATGTAGGTTAAGTATGTCATTTATTATTTTCCCCTTTGTGATTAATTGATCATTTACAATGCTGATTACTTAATCATCCAAAATATTAATCAGCAGCCAGCTAAACAATAGCCCTGAGTTAACTGGGTTTAGTATCAATGATCAAGTGGTCACTTAAAGGAAGAAATTCTCTCAATTAAAGAGCTGACTTTAGCTTTTGTTGTCAAATGCTCCCTGTTAACCTCACCTTCCTACTTGCAGCTGAAAACTCAGAACTGATCTGGCATTTCACCAGAACCAGCCCTCTAAAATGCTGGAATCAGGACTTTTGTTCAGCAAATGCCTGCATTGTTTCAAAATCCGTGGGAAATACCACATGGCCTGGAAAATGTTTTGTAACACTGTCACAAGATCTTCTGTATGCAAACAAATATGACTGCAGCTCACTGCATACTAGTCGATAAACACAATAATTCAAAATAATACTGCAATTATAGGCAAACTTACTGTCTGCTATGTGAGGAAATTCATCATCGTTCAATTAAATGTCCAAAAGTTCCATTTGTATCATCTTTAGTATCCTTGGTGAAAAAAATTCCCTGCTTCAAACTGATGTATTTACTTTTCGCTTTGTTAGTGAGTATAAGGAAAAATATCCTCTTATTGTGGGGTCAGCATAACTCAGAAAAGAGTTTTGCTCATTTGGTTCTGTGGAATGAAGATTTAATGTCATTTAATGATCAGTGTATTGCTTCTGAGGTAATTGTGTTCTCATGTTGATTAAAAAATAGCATTCAATTTCTGTGTTATCTCTGTTTACTGAACAAAGAATTTTTTTTTTGTGACGTTACTGATGCAATTTTTGCAATGGCATTTTTCTGAGCTAATAAACATATCCTGAACTTAACTATTGTTTTGTTAAACACAATAGAGCTTATGATCACATGTTCTGTGCTTTAGTTGGCTGTAGTGTATGGTATACATCAAACTGCAATAATTTAACTGCGTCATGTAGTCACCTTAAGAAGAGATAAGGACTCTTAAGAAAGGAGCAGAGTGGGCACTCAGACTGCAATGAGCTGCTACTTTATGTTTCACTTTAATGTTCCTAATGAGGTTAGCTCAGCTGATTGGAGCATGGTGCCAATACTGCCAGCGTTGTGGTTTAGAGCCCCATACAGGCCATTCACTCAAGAGCTGGACTCGGTGATCCTTGTGGGTCGTTTCCAAACCAGAATATTCTGTGATTCTGTGATAGTCCAAAATGACAATGTCACCAGACTGTTCTGATCAGTGCAGAGCTACAGCAAAAAGCCTGGTATTGCAGAGGTGAAATTGTTGAGTGATGCAGCAAACATTTATAATGCTAACCCTGAGGAGCTATACTGCTTCAATCAAACCCACCAGTCATGTAATAATTAACAACACTGCATGGGGAAAGCTTGACTAACACTTGTTTGTACTCTTCAAGCACAAATGATTGCTACTCATTCAATGTCATCAGCAACCAAAATTAAAAAAACCCGAAGTTTTAGAACATTCATTTATACTTTAAATAACACAAGTTTGGAAACTGTCACTGCATTTTATGAAATCAAATAGTGTGGTTATTATGTTAAAATGGTCATTATGCTAAAAAAAATCAGTTTGATATCCTCACCCGAGGTATCTGGCAATTGCAGTCCATACTACATTACTTATCTGAATGCCTTCAATTTAGAAATTTCCTCCATCAAGCACTTAATCAGCATTTCTTCATGACCATTTTGCTCAGTTTGTGAGGAGCGTTTGAATAAAAGCTGGAAAAAAACCCCTATATCAGGGCAAAGGCAAGTTCATAACAGGATGTTTATTGAATAGATCCATTAAAAAATGTATCTTTCTCAAATAGCTGGAGAGATAACTTGGCCATTCATCTTCCTAAGTAAACTCTGATATATTTGTTAACATATGCTAAATCGTAGGAAATGTCTATTTGGTGTTAGGAAATAAAGTTTCAGCACATTGTAATACTGCAGGTACAACAATAGCTATCCTATAACATTAAAGCAACCCAGTCATGAAGTAAAAAGATGCTGCCCAGACAGGATCAAAACACAGGATATTATTTCTCCTCAGGACTGATATTTAAGGTACTATATTCTGTATGGTAATGGTTTATCACCTGTCCAACTATTTTAAGTTTTACCATTTGGAGTACTGCATTTATACAAATATCCTGTTCACTTGCTCATGCTAGTTTTGTTATAACTATTAAATCAAACATTTTTTACTTAAGCAATGCTATATTCCTGGCCATGCATAAATGTGTAGGAGACATAAAAAAACCCCAAACTACAGCTAAATTGAACATATTTCATAGTAAGCATGAACTATAGCTAAGTGTGAAAAGACCTAAAGAAGTCTGTAGAAAACCTACATTAAATAGATGTTGAACATATTTTCCCACTGAAATATTGTTAACATTATGCACAGATGTAAGTGTATACAAATAGTGCATGTGTCAGAGCCCATGGAAAACTTAGCACTTATGAATATTGTCATTCTACATCTCTCAACTCATTTCTGTTATTATCTTGATTTCCATGCAGCTTGGAATGATTTATAAGTATTTTGAACAGAAGCAATTAAAAGGTCATGTATTTCTAAAAAACCCTTTTATTTACTTTTTTAAATACTACCATGATAATATTTATCCATGCGGAAAAAATAGAAAAGAAAAAGTATTCAAGAAACAAACATCAGGTTCATCATGATGCTTGTTCATTTTTTCTCTTTCTTTTGAAACAGGAATGGTAATAGATGTTGAAAAAAATTAATGGTGCATACACAAACAATAATATGACATGAGTGTCAACACTGATTTTTGGGTTTGATCTGCTGGTGACCATCTGTCCATCTTTGTGCTTGGAGAAATAGAGGACTTAACTGCAGTAGTAGATAAATCCTGTATCTGATTTGGAAAGCAACTGTCTTACCACTTTCATGAATCTGTGATTAAGTGATTAAGTCTATATTCAGGTGCACAAAACTCACTTTGTCCTTCATTGTTTTGTGTAAAACCTCAAACTGTTCCTTTCCAACCCCCATATTCCACCAGAACTGCTTTGTAAACTCCTACATTCCCAGATTTGTTTTTTTCCAAGAGGAAGGTTGAGCCAAGAGGGGCTTTTTTCTTTGTCTTCTGGTCCTGCAGTCTGCTACAACTTTTGGTTTCAGTGGAAAAATGTGGAAAAAAGTTGGTTGCATTATGATTATAATTAATTACATCAATTATTAAGACAGAGAAATAAATTCCTTATAATTTTCAAATGTTTCTTCACTACATATTGTCTGAATAAAATTATAATTTCTGAGATCAGATACAAAGAGGCACAAAGACTCATTTGTTATAGCTCTGTTATTATGTAGTAAATGACGTGGTGTGAGTGTACTTTGAGATTAAATGGTGATATGGTCAGTTGCTGGAACATAGGCAGACATGACAATGATTCCACAGAAGATCATAAAAAAATCATTTTCATAAAATGAAATAAAATTTAAACTAACACTTTTACTTGCCATTATCCTTTTCAAATTGAGGAGAACAAGCAAGTGCTGTAACAGCTCAGGTTTCTAAAATGCAGAACTCAGTGATGTGCAGATGGCCTTGTCTTCTACAGACTTTAACATGCCCCTGCAGAAAGCTCCAAACATAGACTTCAGGCCTTTTCTGATTCTTTCAGATAAATGATGGCTAAATATCACTGTCATATAATAGCAAATGAGATTCAATACTAAAGAATCCTCCACTCATATGTGTATCTTCAAATTCTACTATCCTCTAGTCAGATGAAATTTTCTAGTGATAATAAAAGCAATCATTGGCGTTTGGAATAAATCGTGATTAAAATGGGGTTTAGAATTGTATATTCATAGACTAAAATTGGGTTGGAAGTGACCTGAAAGATCATCTAATCTGCCATAGTCAGGGACACCTTCCACTCTACCAGGCTGCCCAAAACTCCATATAACCTGGCCTTGAATACTTCCAGGGATAGGGCATCCATAACTTCTCTTGGAACCTGTACCAGTGTCTCACCACCGTCACAGTAAAAAGAGTTTTTTATATTTAAAATGTATTCAGAAAGTAGATAGGTAAAATTGGCATCATGATGATCAATACAAAGTTACAGGGTTTAAGGATTATTTGTTTGAATATACACAATAACCATAATAATCAAAATAATAATTATTGAACTCTCATTCTCTTATTCCTCTTGTGAAATAAGTGTTTCATCTTGACCATAAATTTTTCAGGTTGGAATTAAAAACAGAAAACAAAATAAAAATTAAAAGAAAAAAAAAAGAGAGAAAAGGAATGAGATTAATCAGAGAAAAAAGAATAGAGAGAGCTCCAATCTCTTCTTAGCCTACTCTGAGTAAATGATACGGCATGTAAGAAATCAAAAAGGTCTTAACTAGTGAAAAAGGTTGAGTTGCTGAGACATTGATGTTCAAAAGTACTACAGAAAAGTTATACATTTAAAATAGAGAATTGACGAATTAATAGCAAAACAAAGGTAGGTGCCAAGATCATGGGTAGCTAAAAGAAGCGGGAAAAGCGATATCCACATTCAAATGAAGTGCAGCACAAAGGAGCCTGCAAAATGAGAGGCTTAGCTCCTGGTCACTTACTGTGAGGATCTGACCTAGGAAACCACTGATTCAAGAAGTGATCAGGCAGACAGTTTAGTTATTAACTGCTCTGGTGTTACACGTGCTCTGTGAAAAAAAAAAAAAAAGATGTCTTGACAGGTGGATTATATTTTTGTCCCTCTTCATCTTGAGGGATGATATCTGAACTTCTAAATGAGGACCTCAGAAAGCTCCACAATTTTCAGTTTCTAGAGGAAAATATATGGGTACGTGCAACAAAAACAAAGGGAGATTAAAAAGCAGTGATGATCCACTGGGCTAAATGATAGAGGAGAGACAATTTAAGTGCTGCTACAACTCAGTAAAAACAAGAATAATCCTTTTGTGCAGAAACATCAGAGCATCAGAGTGACATACTCTGCAAATGCATTAAACACTCATTTGATACAGATATTCAGTGTCCCATACAGAAATGAAGCTGACCAAGCAATGGAACCTAGAAAGTGATCAAGAATCTATATTAACATCTAAAATACCAATATGCAAATAATCAGATAGTACAAATGAAAATGCTCCAATCCTACAGATCACTGAACAGAATAGCTTCTGGGTTGTATCATTACAGAGCAAGATGCTAAACTCAAGTAAACTCTGTGAGTAATGAACTCATGCCTAAATCCAAAAATGAACAACAGTGCAATCAATGTGACAACAATGAGTCAAAAGGAGTGAAGTTTTCCACTCCAGTATGTCAAATATAGATGATTCAGAAAAAGATACTTTTTTTTAACTGAAATAAATTATATAATACTCATATCTTTGTCTATTTTATATTACTGATGCCATGATGATATTTTTGTCTTTTTTGTACACGCTTTTATACAGCTTTTATGTATCCTCAGCACTTTTAGCCCGCATACCTGTAATTCCCTAAGTCTGATAACAGCTTAGACCCAAAGTTCCGTTAAGCCAAGAGACCAAACAACTTGGAAGCCTCCCAGTTGGGGGTCAGAAAGCCCCAGACACCAAGGTCCTCTCCAGAACAGATTCTGTAAACCAAGAACCATCCAGGGGGAAGGTTCCTCAGGACGGGGGTTTCTCTTTAGCCTCTCCTTGGGGAATCTTTGATAGATATGCTAATTTGCAAGGCCTATAATTGTATATGCCAATCATCATATGGGTGCATTCTGGGGTCCATTTCAGTGCATTCTACCTGGATGTGGTGCACCAGAGGATCCTTAAATAAATACTGAGGTAACACCCCTTTTTCCCCTCTAACCGTGTTTGGTTCTTAATTTTAAGACCAGGAAAAGGCAACATTACTTTGTTACTTCCTCTAAAATCAATCAGGAATTGCCATTCTTTACCTTAAGGTGTGAGAAAATACCTCACTTGTAATGATTTTTCACTGCACTATAAACTGGAATTCAACAGTGAACTGGTCTCCCTCAGAGTTTCTCCCTGATCTCTTGGCAAGCCACCTAATCCTTCAAAACCACAATAAAATGAGAATAATAGAACAGAGAATATTATGATCTGTTTGTAGCTTTTTAATAACAGATCTGTCATACACATACAGGCATGAAAATATTTGGACTTGGTGTTCTGAAAAACTAGCTTGCAACCATTGTACCTGACCCTTAAGGCAAAAGTAATGTAGATAGAGCGGAAATATATTGATATTTGGTAGCACAGAAAGACACTCTTGGAACATATTTGCATGTGATGTGCAGGTTTAAGAGACACTGGTGTTAAAGAGTAAATTATACCTTTGAATAGAGATAAGGCTGTAGTTTTCATCATATATAGAAATCTAGGCCAGGTCTGCCTAAATCTTTCTAGGGTGAGTATTTTATTAACCAAAACAAATGGCTTTTAGTATTATGTTAAAAAGTTCAAACCCAAAATCAGAAATAAGAAGCTATTGCAAGAGTGTCCTGTAATCGGGGACATAAGAAGCAGTTGAAACTTCGGTGAGCCAAGCAACTTTTCACTTCAGCATGTGATGCACTCTTCCATAGGAGCTGAAATAACAAAATCTGTGGGCAGATCTGTGGGAGTTATTTTCACTGGCTTCTGGTGGTAGGCACGGCAAGAGGGACAGGTGCGTGGAGTGAGGAGAAGCTTAAAAAAGCAATTTATAGTGACCTATCACATCAACTTAATTCAGGTCTCAGTACCAACAAGACTTAAAAACATAAGAGAAGGAAGGCTATTGCAAGAGGAGGAAAACAACCAGCTGGTATTGCAGTGGTTTCCTGGAGATGGAGATTATAAATGGGTTTATTTAGGTGTTGTTTTCTATTAACTTTCTAATTAGTGCTTTTCTCTGCCAGTTAAATCAATATTGTTTAACAAACTGCTTGGGTCCTCCTGACAAAGAGGAAAATAAGTTCGATGGAAGCCTGAATTTTAATACCATTCACAGGATTTTGCCAGAGCTTTGAGCCAGGACTTTTTGTGGTGACATTTAATTTCAGCCCAGACCTCATTCCTGCCTATCAAGTCAGAAAGGAACAAAGCCTTATCTGAATACCACTGCCTTAGGAAAAAACATAGTATGCCAAAGTATGCATAACAACATCTGTATTTGTTTGGTCATGCCCCATCCTGCAGATCCTGAGGAATCTTCACTTCTTCCACACTGGTGAAGCACTTGAAATGCATTTGGTGGAAGAATCCAGCTGAAAAGGCTGGGCAAGTCACGCTGACCGTGTGAGCCTTGGATGTGCTGCTGGGCATAGCTGGCAGTCTGAGGAGAATCAGGGAAAGCAAACTTTCTACAAAGGTATTTGGAGTGACATTGAATTTTCTCTGAACTGCTTTATTTCTGAGCACTTAACAAGTATTAAGAGCTCCATCTAGTCAGTGGTTTTTCAGTTAGTAAAATAAACAACTGAGAGACACTGGAAATCAAATTTGCATCCTCTGATAAGCACTAAGAAAAAATGCTACAATTTATTGGTGATCTGGTTAAAAGCCTTCCTTTCTGTCCCTGGTACATAATAGAGACACATGCTTAAGAAAAGCTGCCTGGGAAAATTATTTCACCAGGAGGAAGATTGCTGTCAGCAACATAAAATATCTTTTCTTGTCCAGAGATTCACTGCTTCCATTCTTTCCAGGGCAATATAAAAGAAATCGAGAGCACCATCTTCTAGAAAAGGAGGAGTCCAGCAAACTGTCGCACTGCTTGATGTATTTCTCCTCTCACCTCAGGACTATCTACTACATAATTGGCAATAAATTGTTTTTACTTCTTACTATGGCAAGTCCCTTTGTGACTTTTATATAGTTGGATAGACAGAGGCTTAGAGAGAATAAAAAACCCAACAAGCATAATACTTAAATGCTATCAATAAGAAAAGAATATTAGTGACAAAAATCTTCAAAAACAACAACAACAAAAAAAAAGGCAGAAAAAAACTTGGAATAAAAACTGTACGCATCTGTGTTCATTTTCTCTTCTCTTGGTAAAAAGAGAAAACAGATTCAAAGCTGACTGGGCAGTTTCTCATCTTTCCTCAGGAACATGGAACTTTATCCTTTGGATACCCATAAACACACACCTTGCTCAGGTCTGTGATGTGCTTTCTTAATTATTCAACCAAGAATAAAGTAGTTTGTGTACAGGAATTCCAACACAAGGTTTCTTGATTGTTCTCTTTGATTTGGTTATTATTTCTTTCTCAGAGAGGTTCCCTGGACATAGTCCAATTAACTTAAAAAAAATAAATATTAGACCAATTACATTTTCTTTTGTCATAATGTGGGGTTTAGATGTGTACTGAAATGTTCTCATGGCAGAAAAGCCAATAGCTTTTACAACAATGTATTCCTTCTATTTATGGTGCATTTTGTTTTACCTTGGCTTGCATGAGAATAAGAAGAGAACTTGCTAGTTTTAAGATATTGCTAATGACAAAAACAAAGTTTAGGAAAGTTATATTTAAAATATAGTGAAGGTACAGACTTCTCTTTCAGGACAAAATTTTTCTAGCCCTGATTCTACTTCTGTTTTAAATACATATAGTCAGGATCCTACTTCTGGATAGTCACTGAGGGAATGGGAAGGATTTAATCTGCAACTGGCCTTTAGTTTGTTTCTGAATCACACAAGAAAAAACAAAGCTGTGGACTACCTTTCATCTGCTCCTTATAATGTGTAAATTAATTCTGCAGGTATGGAATTCTAATATTATTTAGGTTGCATTTCTATATGGTTTTCTGTGCTATTTGTTTTTTCTTGGAAACTAATAGGTTAAGAAATCTTACAGATTAGTCTGATCACCACAGCTGTACTGAGTCTGGCTGAGCTGGAGTTCATTGTCCCAAACAGCCCTCACAGAGCTCTGCTTTGCATTGGTAGCTGCACAGGTGTTGATAAAAGGTGTTTTGGCTGCAGATGAGCAGTGCTGGCACAGCATCAGGGCTGTCCCTCTAACATTCCCACCCCCATCAAGGTGCTGGGAGTGGGCAAGATCCTGGGAGGGGACACAGCTAGGCCAGCTGACCCAAATTAACCAAGGGGATAGTGCATAACGTGTGATGTCAGCTCAGATGTAAAAGCTTCAGGAGAGAGAAGGGGGGATGTGGGGTGTGTTGTTTAACAGTGTTTGCCTTCTAGAGCAGTTTCTACATGTGTTGAAGCCCTGCTTTCCATGGAGTGGCTGAACATTGCTTGGTGATGGGAAGTAAAGATTGAATGTTTTTTTTCCCCTTGCTTATGGTGTGTGAAAACTTTTGCTTCCTTTGCTGTAGTAAACTACTTTATTTTAACCTACTAGTTGTCTTCCATCTTATTTTCTCTCCTTTGTTCAGCTGGGGAGTACTAGAGCTTCTTGCTGGGTACCTGGCATCCAAGTGAGGTCAACCCACTGCAACAGCCTAAAATACTTTGGTAGGTTGTTTATGAAAAATTCATTAACACCACTGGTTTTTATCTAGATTTTGTTTTGCTGGACTGCACAGTTTTTATTATTATGTACTCACCAAAAAAACCTCAAAACATTTTATGATATTTGAATCCATGTTGTATCATACTGCATAGAATTTATTCTATGCAATGCCCTTCACATCAGCTATGATTGTCTCCTAGTAAACAACCCTAAAATTTGGATGTAATTTTTCAATTTTTATCAACATATTCTAATAGTTAAACTGGGGGTGAATCATGTGATTTTTTTTTGAAATTTATTTTCATATAAAACATCTCTATTGTATAAGTGGATCTGTGGTAATTTTTACATGATTTTTGGATGTTATCTCTGTATAGATACAGACATATAGATATACCTATTCTAAAAATTCCGTGATAAGAAACAAAAAGGCGACTTTGAATTTGTTCAAATTTTTGTCAGTGAGGGACTCCACTGAATAAAGTATAAAGTAGATAAGATTTTAATAGCGTTCTTCTCTCTTCCTTTCTTTGGATGACTAGAAAACGCTTCCTCTGAAATAAATTTGCTTCTTTGACATAATGTTGAATGCAATTATTTTCTTTTATGGAACAGTTCCTGCTAGGAATGCAAATAGCAAAAATATCACCCAGTTTTACCAGAATCAGCCAGATTGTGTTACAACCAGGATCATTCAAATTCTTTTTGCAGTCTGTAAAAAGTTCCCAGTGGCTTCAATACCTGTATGCTTAGGGTTTAAAATTCAGCACAAATATCATGTGGGGGAACCTTGTAATTTTTCTTTCTAATTCTTCTTGGGTTTTTTAAAAATATAAATTATAATCTTTGGTATTACTATTGTACTATTATTTTACCTAATAAATCAAAACTCAGCCTTTTAGTTTGGTAGCTTTTTTATTCTTCTACTGTTTATAACCACTATACCTTTGTATTTGCAGAAAAAACATGTTGATAAAAAATATGTTTATCAGAAAATGATCAGTAGTAACCAAGCACAAAAAAAATTAGATTAAATTGTTACTGCTGCCTGTATTCAGGAGACTTCTGTCATCGACTCGCTTTCTTCAGAAAACATTTTGTTGCTTAGACAATAAACAGGGCGGGTGACGCAGTAAGTTCTTCACTTTATTCCATTTTCCTCGACTTCCATGCATTGCCATAGTCTTGCAGCTCTCAGTACTTCTCAATATCTCAGCATTTCACAACACACCATTGTAGAACTCAATGGGTTTTATGTTGACACTTCTTTCAAATGAAGCAAGAGTCATATAAACAAATGCTTAGCCTGTGGCAAAGCTCAGCTAAACCGTTAGCTAGGGAGCAATGTGGACTGCTGAAGAATCAGGCTTTAGAACAAATTAGTGGTTCATTGTTGTTTTGCAGCACTATAAAAAAACCCTTTGCTTAATGGTCATATTAGGGAAATAATGCCACTCATCAGTTCTGCAGAGTACCTTCTTCATAGTTCCGTGCATGTCAATGTAGTACACAGACTCCAGTAAGAACTGGGGAAATTGGGCAAACAGCTGTACTGAGTCTGGTTTTGTTTGTTTGTTTGTTTTTTGGGTTTGTTTGTTTGTTTGCTTGTTTGTTTTTAATAACATAAAAATATAAAGCAACCATTATAATTTAAGGCGTCACTACCACTGCTGAGTGACCATGTAGTATTCTTACAGTACTTGAACCACTCATTCACTTTCTCTGATCTGGAAGATCAGGAGAAAGGGGAAGGGGGAAAGAGTGCCAGAAAACGCCATTTTATTAAATGTGCTTTGAAGAGAAACCCTGCTGGAAACTGCTGCTTGCTAAATTTGCCTTTCTACCTTTCTACTGCTTCTTCCTGTGAATGTATATCAGAAATAAAAATGGTGCGGGTTTTTTTGTTCTTTTCTTTTGGTTTTGGAAAGCAAAAATAGACAATTGCATGGTCAAACACTGCTATTGTTTTTACAATTAAAGCCTCTGAGAATATTCAGTATAATCAGGTTTTGTGTTGGTTGAGGTTTTTTATTAATTACATTAAAGCATCATCCTGATTTTTCTCAGACTGACTCCTCCGTCCTTGATGAAAAGTTCAGGAATAATACAATCTAAAAGTCTAGAGCTTTAAAAAAATACATCTATCTATAGTAGTCATGTTAAAGATCTGATACCTACTTCTGGTTCAAAGCTTAGAGCACTTTATACTGTCTCAAATGCTACTCATTAAATGCAGTAGAATGCCAGATGTGCCACAGCGGACCTGTTGTTGTGAAGCCCACAGGACATGGGACAGGAGGGCTCCACTGGAGGGACCATCCTTAGGGTTAATTCCTCCCAGGTTTGAGTGACAAGGGAAGGCTTCTCCTAGGATGCATTGTTAGATTATGTTAATATACCCCAGTTCTGTGCCCCTGATTGATCTGTAGGGTTCCCTGCCCCTTTATCCCTGATATGTCTGTGCCCTAGAACATACTCCTTCCCCTGCTCTCCCACTGGCCCTCATTCCCTAGTCCCTCCCTTGTGCTATCCCTATGGGTTCCCTTACCCTACTCCCGCCTTTGTACCGCCCCTGTGCCCTCAGACAATTGGCCCCGATGCTCTCTCCGCCCTNTGCCCGCTGCTCTGGTGGCAGAGAGGGCTTGCATGAGTACCGGATCCTACGTGAGATGCTCAGGGAAGGCGCACTGCCCTCACTGACTGGGTCTGCAACAGCCCTACCGAAGCGGCTTCCTACAGAGACACTTTTGGGAAGGTTGCAGCACCTTTACCACTGACACCCGCTGTGACACTTTGTATTGGCTCAAGCGCTACTCAAGTACACGCAGTAGAAAGCAAGATGTGCTACAGATTCTCCTTTCTGTTATTAATTACTGAGAAGTAACACCTAATTCAGGTGAAATAACAAGTTTTTATTAGCTGGATATGCAGTGGATCTGTCTCTTCTAAAAAGCATATTAGTATACTTTTACATTCAATTCTGTATACAGAAAAATGATAAGCACTGTTCCCAAATGCAGACTCTACATCATTCTGAGTCATCTTTATGAATCTCTTAGTAAAATGATTGTTTAAGGTACTTAATAAATTTCCGTCAATGCTAAACTTCTATGCACTTCCATTTCTCACTGCTGATTTGGGCAGGTATAATTACATTGCGGGTAGCTCTGGTACAGATTCTGTTTACCATTAAAAGAACAGTAAGAATGAAATAAAGGGGAGAAGGTGTGAAACCACATTCTGAAAGCAATTCTTCAGGCAGAGTCCGATTTATCAGTCAGTGTGCTTTTATCTGCGTAACTGTCTGAGAAACCAGAAGATACTGCCACCTTGTTGAGGACCTTTTCTTTTGTCATCTGTATGTCCAGTTGTGCACACTAGTACTGGTGCTTAATCATATGTCTGAATCTTTGTGTGCCCTCGTTATATTATTTTAGATATTGAAATACTTGGTTATATTTTCTTATGACCTTTTTTTTAATTAAGTCATCCTTTTTACTTATAATTACATCTGAAAACATGTCTCAGTGAAATCATGGTAGAAAGATAAAGTAAAAATACTCCAAAAGATTCAATTAATTTTCATCATTAATGAATGCGTTGAAATTTAAGTTATTATTCCATAGAGATAAGTGCAAAAATAAATATCCAGACAGAGTTTGCAATAATCAAATAATTGATTAATCAATTAATCATTCTGCATGCATTTAATTAATCAGGTAGAAGCAGCAGAGAACAAACAGTGCCTTTATTTAAATGGATCTGGAATTGTAGTAATTAAAAATAGCTAGCTGTTCTTTTGGTAGATAAGCTGTTTGCTATGGATACAAACATATGCTGTTTTTCCCTGTTTGATAAATCAGCTGGAGAATTCAGGTATAAACATGTATCCTGTTAGAGAGAGATGACTTTAGCTGATTTTCAACTTATACTATATTTTTAAAATGAGAACTATATGAGCCTTGGGACCTATTACTACAGTGTAATAATCAATAATTACTTGCAAAGAGCCTGCTTTAAGATGTTCATCTGGCTAAATTTCTCTCTACTAATAAATTTGCAAGTAGGTACATGTTCCAAGAAGGGCACTGAATTGGCTTTATTTGGGTCATACTTATTATCCAGATGCCTACTTAGAAGACTTGGCTGGTTTCTTTTTCTTCCCTGCTCTTCCTTGTCTCCCCTTGCCTCATCTTGCCTCCTGATGGCTTACTAACATTATAGTAACTTATTTCTTCATAAGTAGCTCAGAATCGCCTACTAACATGTAAGGTAATTCTAATATCCAGTGTGTTCATCACTACTTCATGAACTTATGAGGAATTTCTACCTTTTCAGTTTGCAAAGTGTCATATATTGGAACTAGTTACCAGTGGCCATATTAGTGAACATCTTAATAACTCTGCAGCATGAACAGTTTAATGACTCATCTCTATTCCTCAGTCCTTGTCTTTACCACTCTGTGAGGCAGTTCTATACATTGCATCAGTCTGACCTGTAAATCCTAGATCTGAAAATTTATTTTTTCTGTAACCTGTCTCATACAGGTATTTTTTGATTCTTTGTCATTCAGATTCATTATGCTGAAAATATGTTTTATTACAAGTTTTATCTCCAAGGAAGTTTGTACTTTCTTCTGCCACTGCTATTTCCTCCTCCTCCTGCTGTTCATTTCCTCCCTCTAATTCAGAAATCTTATCCACAGAATCCTTTTCTGTGGTAGAGAACTATTGCCATTAGAGGAGTCGCACAAGATGTTGCACCAACATTTGTATTTTTTTTTCAGATCCATACTGACAAAATATCTTAAGATTTTGAATTATTCATTCAAGTAGCTGATCTTTAAAAAAATCATCCCAAACAATGATTTCCTATTTTATTTCCTATTTTTTATTTTTATTATTTCCTATTGTTTTTTATTTCCTATTGTTTTGACAGCAGTTACGACATATGAACACTTTTGAGCCTTAAGAGAAGACCATGGGAATCAATACTAGCACATAAGTATGTAGTATAGCACAGCCCCTAAACTGAAATATCAAACCTTAGGGCAGGATACAGACAAGGCATTCCATTCACAAGGAATCACAGAGGCAGTTACTGAGGTCAGTCTGGGTTCCCTTGTGAAGCTTCATACCTGTTTGTGTAATCGCTCTATTGCTATGTTAAATTTCTTTTATATCCAAGATAAGAAAAGGAACTCTAAATAAAAAGAAAATGTTCCATAGTGAAGAAAATATTTTATAAACAAACAGACTTTTAAAGCATAATGAAAAAAAGGTTATAGTTAACACAAACAATTTCCTTTTCATATTTTTTTTTGTTAGGGGTACAGAATACATAGCACTCCAAGAATTCTATCAAGATTAGAGATAATTTCCCAAGATACATCCTGTAATTTAGTTTTGTCCATATGGGAGGGCTGTAGCTGGCATTTTTGCTTGGGATTTCTTTAGGGATTTTTTTAGATTTGAAAATCTACAAAGAAGTTTATTTGAGATTTATTTGAAAATTGTTCTCTTTTTTTAAATGTTTTAATTTAAATATGAAACTATCAAAGAGCATGCAAGTCTTTCCTTTTCAATTTGCAGTGAAATTAAAACATGTTGAGCATTTTAAATCATGTATGTAATACTTACGTTGACTTGCTTTTCCTAATGAGTAATTATCTGAATTTTCAATTTCGATGTCCTCTGTCATTCCTTTTCTTGTATTTATTTCTCAGTTGTGCCTGGCAAAGTCAAGTCTTATGGCGTATATCCATATCTTTCCTTAGAAGTGTAAGTTTGAGATAATAAATAAATAAATAAAATTCCCATCATGAGGACCATTATGTATTAATTGCTTTGAGATTCCAGAAAACTTCAGAGTCAGAGGTAGAACTAGATCAGAGAATTTATATCTGTCCTGAAATAAATGTTTTATTTCTGAAAGGAAGAATGATCCAAAAAAATTTAATTCAATGAAATGATTTTGTTAAAAAGCTTGACATTCCATTTCAACAGCATATTAGAGCAGAAATACATTGTTATTGCACTTTATTTACATAATTAGTTTTAATTTACAGCTCCAGGTGTGTTTCACAACAACACTGATCCTTTCTTTCATATTTTTCCCTCCTGACACATAAGTGCTGTTAGTTTGGAAAAAAAGAAAACAGGATCAGTGAACAAATATAAATCAAAGAACAAAATGTAAATCTTCAGATTGGAAACACAGATTTCTTATATTCTGTCTGAAAAGGTACAAACCAGCAACTAGAAAGTATCTGAGATGTGCATCTTTAAGACCAACTTCAGGGAACTTTTCCTGTTTTCACTTCCAAAATACCCACCCACCAACAGAACAAATTTTGAAGTTCAGAAGACTTACAACAGTGTTTCAATACTCAATATATATTGCAAAAATACCATTGTTTGCATGATTATTACTTCAAACATCGTTTAACATCTGTTCTTGCTATTTTGTTTTCCATTTCTGAACCTTTGCTTCTGAGACTTATTGAAGATTTGGATGCTTAGAAGTTATTTAGTGTTTCTTACTCGGAAGGCTAAGAATCTCTGGAAGGTTCTTAAATTAATAAAGATATAGTTTCAGGGAAAGCCTGTAGCTAAATAATGAGAGAGGAGAGCTGCAGAAGCAAGTAAGAATTAAATATTTACATGACAGTAGATTAGTTAGCTACAGTGTAGAAAAGCAAAGTCCAGTAGTTAGAATTGTTGTGGCCTTATCAGGTTTGAGAAGAAGGAAGAATTAAAACATGACCTAATTACAACTGTCCTTAATAGTTTGTATCTAAAGTAGCGGTCAGAGAGCCACAGTAAATTTACTTAGATAAACAGACAATCACACAACATAAGCTCAGCTCTGTTTGCTGTGGGATATGATATTCTTTTATTAAGTCTGATTGTAAGATGTGTTTAAATAAGCTTGAAATGACATGAGAATTTTGGCTGAGAAATTTTGAAGTGTTCAGACAACAGGATGGGGTAGAAAGTACTGTCGTTTGGCATGCAGAGTGGTTTGGATCACAATTCTACCACATCTGTAGCAAGAGGAGACTTTTTAAGAAAACAAAAAGATTTTAACTCTACTGATCTTTGTGCTGTCTTACCACTCTGAATGCTAATGTCTAAGGTAGAATTGAACTATTTACCTCATTTCTTAAAAATTCTGGGTATGTTCCCACTCTTTTGTTCTCTTGGGATAAGTTGTTTGTTAGGCAGTTAGACAGTGAAATGGGCAGGTTCTTTTGGTGTTCTCTGTTCAACTGCAAGTGATTGCAAGGCACCAATAGCACATCTAAGATCCTGGATGCAGCAGAATTTATGATTGGCAAATTCTACACACCCAGGAATTCTGGACCACTGAATATACCACACACACTGAATAGACTGTGCTTTAACAATAGAGCTGGAATGGATGCAAACAGGATGTTTGGCACATTTGGAAATACTGAAAAACAGTAGGGAAGGGTGGACTGCTGCACAGATATTTAACAGTGCTTGTAATAATATTGTACCCTAGATTTCTATTACTGACAGACTGAAGAATGACTTCAGTCTGTATGCTGACATTAAAGAAAAGAAAAAAGAATAGAGCTTTTTGAAAATTTTACTTCATTGTCAAAAAAAAAAAGAATTTTTTTAAATCAGCCTGATAGTTAATTTTCCAAAATTCTCCCAGTCACTTAAAAATGAATAAATGAACATAATTTCACTGTTGGATGATATTTTGCCCTTGAAAAATAATTTTGGATATATGTTTCTTAATGAAATAATATTTTAAGAACAAACTTCGAAAAAATAATTTCTTTTAAAAACCAAATGCAACTTCAACGTTTCAGCATGTGTAAGTATAGTATACTGGAAAAAACCCGTTCACTTTAATATAAAAACCTTAATCAATTCCCTCATACCTCTTCAGGAAAATAATTCCCAAATACCAAGTCTAAGAGAAACAATTTCTGTCTGAAATTTCAAAATGTTGAGTAGAATGGAAATGACTATGATTTCTTTTAAGAAGAAGCACTGCCTATTTTCTGTGTTTGAGAATGAAAACTAAATATTGCTCTGAAGAGAACACAAAGCAAAGTGATTAATACTCAGTATTTTCTTGTTCCAATATGTATCTAGCCTATTGCTGTACTTCCTGTTAACATCTTGCTCATCAGTTTTGAGTTTAGGAGTTTTATAACTCATCAGATAATCTTTCAAGAGGCTGTGCAGATGTATTAAAATCTTCAGATTTATTAAGGTTTTCAAATCCCAGTCCAAGTCCAGACCAAGTGTTTGGACACCCATTTCAGTGTTTTGATACAGACGTTTTCCTTGCTTAATGGCAACATTATGCCATTAAGCAAGAAAATGGTCTAGAGGTGCTGGCCAGATGCCAAAACCTAAGATTCTAGGAAAATTGCAGATTAATTTTAACAGAAGAAAGAGCCGAGAGTGTAGTAACAAAGTATTTACCAGATTTATGACATGTATGGAATCAAACTCTGAAGTACCGTGTCTTGATTTTGGGCTATTCAGTTCTGATACAGGGATTTTTTTTTGTTTTTAAAATGTGCAATTAAAAGAAAGGACAAGGTAATTACTTGAGATATCCATGCTCATCTAGTCCTTTTTGACTGTTAGTCCTACAGCTAAGAGGACTCCCTATAGCTATAAAGGAGACCCCCTTAGATTTCTCCCTTAACAGTGTGAACACAAAAATTAGTCCTCACTGTGGTAGGAAAAGCAAGGTTATCATTTTTCTCTTTTCTTGTTTCTCCTGTTTCTTCTCTCTTCTAGACAATTCTTTTCAAGAACATCTGTTGTGAATAAGCATTTATCACATTATTTAAATACTTTCCAGTAGTAATGGGGTTTTCTTTAAAGACTATCTGTGAAGATACTGGCTTCCATCACTTTAAAAGAGATATGTGAGAGGAAGAAAATTAGGCAATTAGTGTCTAATTTCCAGTAAGAACTCTTATAATCGTCTTTATGAACTTAGATCTTTTTTTAAACTCAATCCTATGTTTTCATAGATTTCTTTATATTCTGATTCTCCACAAAATGGAGAGTCCATGAAATTTCTTCATATACTTAACATCCATAAAAAATATTTGACATGTTATTTCAGAAGTCATACTGACTTCTTAACCTGAAATTTAGTCACAAATGCATTTATACAATCTCTTGCAGACTTCTCAAATATGAATTAATATATATTAGTGTATGTGTTATTTTTCTGTGACTTCAGTGAGCAAAGTCTTTACATATGTACAAGTCATGAAGCATGACAAAATCATTGAAAGGAAATAATTTTAATTTTTTTTTAAAGATATTAGCTGAATTTTACAGAGAAGTCTCATAGAAGAATGAATGAAGCAATTTGATTTGATGTATGAATAAATAGTGCATCATCTTGCATTTTATTAACTAGCAAACATGGGCTATTTCTTTGCTAACATTTTTTCAGGGTAAATAATGTATTTCAACATATCGACTAAATCACAATTATGACCAATAGTACGTTTATAGATTTAATTTCATCCTGAACTACATTGCTCATTCTCATGTATTAGATCCCAACTGATTGGAAAGTGGGACTTTAAGTGGCTGTGGGCCAACTGAACTGAATCCAGAGTAAAGTGCTAAGCTTTGACAGGTTACCCTTGAAAACAATGGTTGAAAGAAAATTAAAATTCTTCTGCTGGAGTTGAATATTTTACATTACTTGGGAACTAATTACTTAGGGCATGTCAGACACTGAGGCCGGTCTCTTTCCAGACCACTTGTTTTAAACTTGTGAGTGTGGATTTAAAGAAATGAGTAAGAAGGCTTCATACAGACCAGTTTTGTAGCTATACTTGTTTTGATTAAGAAACACATGGTAATAAACAATTGGGCTGTTAAAGTCATTGTTTTGCCTTGTGAAAATCTTTAGTCAAATGAATGTGCAAGTATGAAAAATGCCACACATTTATAATTTCCCCCTACTGATAATGAGTTTTCATATCTTCACATCATTTCTTATCAGGTTTAGACAAATTTATTCTCTGGCTTTTTTATAAACGCAGTTGCAGTACATGGCTTATGACTAGGCCTTCCAAATACTACAGTTATATATAATAAAAAATACATACTATAAAGCTCAATTGGCAAAAGTTTTGATTTTGTATTATGCAGCCTAAGAACTGCAGCGTAAGACTGGAGCTACACTGCATGATAATCTGATCCTAGTCTTCATTCAACCTGTCACTCTTCCTACCAGATGTAGATACTACTCCAGTGCCAACCACAGACCTTGAATACAACACACAGCAGTAGGAAAAAATTAACAAGATGAAAGAAAGAAAGGTAGCTGTAAGACATTCGAATTTTATTGCATATAATTAATGGTAAAATGAGAATATCTGATGCATAAATTAGGTTTTAAGAAGAAAATAATGGTGGTTTTGAATAAGAAATATTCGCATATTTTTACACTGTAGTACTGACTAGATGCAAGAAATCAGTAAGCAACTTCTGTGAGTACAAAAAAGAGAGAATTTTTTTTGACAAGTGCCTTCTAGGCTTACCAGTTACTATGCAGTATCCTCCTAAACAGAAGGAGTATTGGAAAGAGCGTTCTTGGGAGTTTGACACTAACATCAAATGATTAGGGTGTCCCTTTGGCAATAACAGGTTTCAAAAGTTCAATAACCCAGGACATGGACTTCCTTTCTATAAAGTACAATAGCGTTGTGCTGAGCTTTACAATTGGATGGACAATCTGAATGATGGGAAATCATTAAAAATAGCTGTACCTGTTTGAGCAGATTGTAAATTGCCACTATTTTGCTTGTTTTCCCATGAAAGAGCAAGTGTGAATTCTCTGCAATGCATGGAGGAAGAGGGAAACACAAACCTTTCCATTTACTCAGCCCCAAGAATTCAGTCATTGAATACACGGTTTCCATCTTTCACTTCTGGCATCCTCGATGTGTTCAGACATTCAGGCAAGTTGAAGTAGACACTGTGAGTTTGAACAGTAATTTACATCATTTTATAACAAGAAAAAAAAGGTGAGGAGAACTATGATCATAACAATAGTAAAGGAGGTTGTATCACCCAGCTTTACATTTTTATAGTGTGGGAGTTTATGAACAAGCATATTTTTTTGTTCTCCACTCTCTGCACTCTCTAAAAGTAGAAGTAAAATAACTGTATTTCAAAAAAACATTCATTCTAAAGTTCCTAATGTGGGATGATTGTACTTGAATAAAACTAGGATCGCCTTATAAAAATATTTTTTTTAAAGTTAATTAAAATTCTTTTTTTTTACATTCTAAAGTTATTATGTTGATAGTCTCCTTCATGATCTGTCTGGCCCTTTACTCAGTTTTTATGTACCTGGTGCAGCACATACTTGAGACAAGAGAATGAGCTGGAGGAAATGCAATTTTAGGATTCTGCTAATTGGTGATTGTACTAGAAAGCAAATTTTAATGATCAAAATAGATTTTCTCACTTTCTTCATAATTCCCTTCTTGGTTTTGTAATTATTTGAGTTATAAAGAAGATGGTATACATAGTGACGATCAAACTAGGAAAGTAAAGATCTAGGAAAGACTAGGAAAGATCATAATAAAATTTTAAAAAATCAAGAATCATAATTCTTACAACAAATGAGCAAAATACAGCTTTTCTTTAAAACAAGGAGAACTAGTATTTATGATCATGTCTGATGTGAAGATTAAGATAAGCAAAAGAGCAGATAACAGAAGTCACTATAGTTAATTTAAGCACGTGTATTTTTCAAATTTTACGCATCATATCTCCACTTACATCAAATTCAGTAGTACTTGTGCAATTTTAAACTTCATATCTGACTTTGAAATTCTTTCTCCCGGAGGGAATATATCACTGCTAAGTTTGAAAGTCTGTAATGTACAGTTGTAAAATACCTGGTTTGTTACTTTTTAATTTATAATTTCTATAATCTTCTTTCACTAGTCTCTCTCTATAAACTGGTGTGTAAGCAAATGCTTTAGTATAACAGCAAATTACATATTAGATTTTACTTGTTTTTTCTACAGATTACATTTATTGTGCTTATCTATAAAGCATCTTTTTTGTATAAGTTTTGCAGAAAGGACTGCATGAAATTGTTGTCTTTTCTAACAGGGCACAGGGCCTGCTGCAAAGGAGGTCTCTGGCAGTCGTATATCCATATAGTGGTGGAGTACTTTATGCAGGGTCTGAACTGCAGGAGAGCTACCATTTACAATAGTTTACACATCTGACAAACTGTGCTATTACTTAATCGTTTCACGTTACTTGACTGTCATAGTGAGCTGCCTCTGTGTATACAGCCCATAATTTCATGCACTGCCCGTAAACTGGCTTCTCATTTGAGATAATGAAGATTCTCTAGAAATGGGTGGACCTTATCTGTGGAATACAACGAGCAACTCTCAGAGATCTCAGATTGGCTGAGATCAAAGGTATGTCTTAATGATACTTTGTCTCTTCAAATCTTTGTTTAATCCTTATACTTGCAAAAAGATGAACTCTTTTAGTATTGCTAGTGTGGCAAGGTGGGAAAAAATGAGGGAGAAGATGGGAGAGCGAAAGGGTAAGAAGGGAAAAGGGGAGAGAAGACAGATAAAAGCTCTCTATATAGAAACAAGAAGACAGTTATCTTAGGCAGGATCTAAAGTGTTTACTGATGTTTGCTTGCTACTATGGAGCTACCAGAAACGGACATTAGTAAGGAGAAAGAAGACTGTAGTGCAATGGTTTCATTTAAACACTCAGAGAATACTGATCCACTCCACTTCAGAGCCATCACCAAAATGAAGCAGATAGAAAGTCTGTGTAGCAGAAGTCGATTTCCTTCACTCTGGTACTTGCATGTCAAGACTCTTACATAATCAAGAGATACATATTGCACTCCTTAGAGAGACCTGAGTGTTGCACTACAGAGGAAAGTGAAGATGGTGGTTCTGCGGGGATTCTGAGACTCCAGGGCTTGCTTTTGGCTAAATTTCAGAAAAGCTACCCAAGCCTGTCATCAGCAAGCTTGTTCACTCCCACACCCAGGACTGCAGGTCTAGAAGAGAGTCTGTATGTGAATTAGGTATGCACTCCATGTGACTGGAGAGCCAGTGGGTGGCCTCAGTTTCAGAAAGTCAGCCCTCTGAGTGGGAGTTTCAATCAGAAAACAAAGCAAGGGAAAACATGCATAAAATCTGAACCTCTTCCAATATTTTAGGAAGCAGGATCATATTCCAGTCTTTCCTAAGGATTGGATGCAATAACCTACCCATTCACCCACCTTAACTTGGTGATTTTATTTCTTCTTGCTAGTCTTCTTAAACTTACAGTACAGACATGTCTTTGTTTAATGTTTCAGATTTGGATAACCCAAACTGAGATAATAATAACTGATTTAACTATAAACATATATGCCACAGATCAGGAGTAAACTTGCAAGAGGAAATGGTCGATTGGCTTCTGCACTTTAAGAAACAACTCTTTGGGCAAAATACTATGAGACCACATTGAAGATCAGTGCCCACCCCCCACCTTCCCCATACTCTACTGACTGATATAAAATCCCTGCATAAAAATGTTTAACACAACCGGCATGAAATGAGGCACTGAAGGAACAGCAAAGGGATACACAAAATGTGTGGCCTGAAGTGTATCAGGAAACTATTTAACAGAGAAGCTCTGAAAAGCATTAGCCAATTGTTTTGTGTAGATACCAGCTTAACTATCAGGTCAGACACCAACACATTCCCGCCTGATTTAGATGACAGTAGACCATGGAGTCATTCTAAACTCAGGTGAATATGAAATTATAATTTTAGCATGTAACCAGTAGGAAGAAAATGTCAGTACTTTATGGCGGTGGTGGAGTCGGTGGACAGAAGCCGTGTTTTTCCCACAGAGTCCCTCGAGGAGAGGCTTTGGCGGCGCTCTGCCAGCACCCACGCGTGCACACAGCCTCACCCCCGCAGGCTGTCGCGAGCAGCCACTCACACTCACAGTCTGTGCGCGTTCCGGGGACGAAGGGGCCAGAGGGATTCTTTGCGTGCAGTTCCGAGGCGTTTATTGGATACTGAGAACCAACACACTCGAAAGGGAACAGAGGCAAAGAACAAAGTACAAAAGCCCACGCGTGGTTTTATCCCGGAGGGTCCCAGGGGCGGGCAGAGCATCAGAAACCAATAGTGTGAGGGCTAGGGGGTAGAGGCAAGGTGGAGTGACATAACAGGGGCCAATGGGAGAAGGGAGGGGAGGGGAGAGAGGACCAGGGACCAGTGGGGTATAAATGAAGGGAGAACATTCTGGCACAGTGGTGTGGGGAGAGGAGACCACTTCATAGCAACACGGGTGGTGTAATGTGGGCTTAGCTACCGCAACAGTACTTCACAATTACAAGTCTTGGACAGGGGAACACATCGATTAGCATGAAGAATCTTGAAAGAGAAGGAGGGAACTTTATGTTTTGCTAACTCTCAAAGTTAACAACATAGTGGGAGCTGATCTGTACTGGATGTCTTTTTAAAGCCGGAAGGATAATGAACCCATACTTTAAAGGGCCAAACCATAAGACAGAGTGGAGACAGCTTTCCTGTACTTTGTAATACATTCTTGTTGATGTATTGCAGCAAAAAAAAAAAAAAAAAAAGGATAAGCCCTTAGGTCACATTGCATATTGTCAAGTAATTCAAGGACTGTTTTTTAGTTGAGAGTTACCAATCTGCTTTCAGAAATCTAAAGTGAGAAATTTTAAGTCATGGTACAGTGAGCCATGTCTTAATAGAGTAATCATCAGCACCATATTTTGTGTTCTCTGAGAAGCTAACTTTCATGTTTTCATTTTCTTTAAAGGTGAAGTAGCAATGATGCAGTGCATATGCTGAATATAAAAGCATATATCTATACTCAAAATATATATCCTCAAAAGGACCGTTGGATTCTGGGGGTTTGCATTTAACACCAACAGGCATGGGAAGACTAATTAGCCAATAGCAGTATTAATGAATAGTAAGAGGTTTGGGCAGGCTGGTGACTGGAGCTACTGTTGTCCTGGACAAGAATAGACTCTATAAATGGGTTTGAGTGCTGCAAACCCTTTCTACGATTCAATGCCACTTAGAGGGTGCATTATGCCTAAGCAAACAAAATGAGCGATAACACTCCTGTCTCCACCGACCTACATAACAAAATGTACACTGACTGTGTTCCAATCAATTACTTTTCTAACTCAGCTGGCTCTTCCATTCTCAATCAATGAGATCACAGATGAAGCACTCATTCCCCATTTCCTTGGTCTGAATTAATATGGATTTGCTCATGAACTTAACACAATTATTGCTGTAAAGACAGAGTAAAGAAAAAGGTGTTTCTCAACTTAGAAGACTGGCGACAAAGTGCTGAAGGACATACCCCTTTTCCAGTGAAGCCAATGGAGACTTTTCTATTTATTTTAATTAAGATGCCACCAGGCATTTGCCTGAGATAAAGACTGAAGTTACAAATTTCTCATATGCATCTGGAATGTGAAGGTCTCAAATTTCAGAGAACTAGTGATTTCCTTGTGTATGATGAAGTTAGAGCACTGCTGGAAAATAAAGAAAAGGTTAGATCTAACATCTGTGGTGTCAAGGAAGAAAAAATAGCTATTAACAAGCTCTTGACAAGGTTATATGTTGATGGCAACCTTCCCATGTTCTTTACTGAGCTACCAAGAATTTTCATATTTTCCCACTCAAAAGTATGGAGCTTTAAAACAATCTGGTAGGAAATTTCAGAAGTAAATATATTTTTGTAAGACTCAGCTAACAGTCAGCATTAGACAAGTAAAGCCACGTTTAAGGATTTGAATATGCCTGACCTGGTTTTCAGAAATGCTGAACATCAACAACTCTCAGTGTCATGAGTGTTAGTAAACAGCTGAAAATCAAATAAATAAATACCCAGGTTGAGGTTTAACTCCATCCAGCAACTTGATGCTACACAGCTACTCATGCACTCTCCTCACAGTGGGAGGGGGGGAAGAGAACTGAAAAGGTAAACGTGAGAAAGTTCATGGGTTGAGATAAGAACTGTTTCATAATTGAATTTTTTTAAAGAAGTAATAGTAGTAGCCATCATCATCATCATCATCATCATCACTATCATCATCACCATCACCACAAAAGTAATATTGATAAGAATAAATAGTGATGAAAAGGAAAGTAACAACCAGAGTTAAAAAAAAACCAAAGAAAAATGAGCTACATGAATGAAAACAATTCCTCACCACTAACTGACTGATGCCCAGATCATTCTTGAGCAGCAGCTCCATTGAAAACCTTCCCCATAGTTTTATTAGTGAGCATGACATATGGTTTGGAATATCCTTTTGTCCATTTGGGGTGAGCTGTCCTGGTTGTGTCCCCATTTGACATATTATGCACCTGAAGCCTCCTCACTGGTGGGGTGGGGTGAGGAGCAGAAAAGGTCTTGAACCTGTGTAAGCACTGCCCAGTAACTAAAAAAATCCCTGTGTTACCAACACTTTTCAGCACAAAGCCAAAATGTAGGACCATAGTGACTACTGTGAGGAAAATGAACACTACCTCATCCAGAATCAGCACAACCCAACACCCAAAGAAACGTGCAGACCCAACCCCAAGCAATGCTTTAAGTGCTTATACAAAACGCTGTGTTCCTAGCAACCATTCTCCGGAAAGTGAGGAAGGTTCTCTTCTAGTTATACATTTCTCTACTTCTGCAAGACTCAAGTACGCTCAAAGAAGCAGTGAAATGTTCCTTTCTCAGTGAGAAGTTAACTGACTAAATGTAGACAAAATCACAAAAGAAATGCTGGGTCCTAGTACTGATAACACAATAAGAAATTTTAATGCTTTTTGTTACATTCATTGATTAAGAGCCTAATCATTTAAGATAACACTGTACCAGAACTGAGACAGAACCTAAAAAACTGTACACAATTTGGTAAGTATTACATACTTTGAACATGGAAATTACATCAGCAATAACCACTTCTAATTAAACTTTCTTTAAAACATGGATGGAAATTGGATTTTGGCTCTGTTCATCAGTCTTGAAAACAAGAAATCCTTAAATGTAGTCAGAAAGCATTTAGAAAGACATAACAGAACTTGAATCAATTCAATAATCTTCCACTGTGGGCTGTTTTTGCTATCAATTTCAAGCCATAATAACATTAACATGATTCTGCTTATAAGTTTGCCTTACAGGATAGGATTTTTATAAAGGCTTTAGGATATCCTATCTAAAACACTAAACAGATTTAAAAAAAAATTTTGTTTTTTTGACAGAAACAGACATGGAAGTCAGAAGACATGCACAGGGTACAAAATCATTGAAAATATTTAAGTGTGAAGACTCAAGGGAAACACAACAGTGGTCACTGTTAAGTATTTTCAATGATTTTGTGGTCACTGTTGTGTTTCCCTTGAGTTGTGGTCATCGTTTGTGAGAAGTCATCAAGCAAAAAAGACGTTTTCACTGACACTGTTTTCTAAACTGCATCTCAAATTCTATCCAGTAAAAATATATTGGGATTATCTGCAAAATGGTAGTTATGTAGGCATAGGAAGATATTTCTATTTTTATTATACTTCAAAAAAACCTTTGTTTCACATGACCTAAATTTCAGGCTTCAACTTATGAGTACCCATAAACACTCTTAGAAATTACCCAAATTAATAGTTACAGATTCCAGGGAACCATCTTCTCGATTTGAAAAGCAAAATGCTTTTTTTCTGATGCCTAAATATATCAGATTTTTGACTGAAAATGAGAGACAAATATAGGTATAGCAAAGAAAAATAACTAGTAATCAGATGAAGTGGGCAAATGGATGAATTCCAATTTTACATATTTATATTTTATTCATTATATTTATAGCATGTGTGCTTTGTAAACAGTGCACAAAGCTTATGAATGAGAAAAATACACTGTCAACATAAGAACGGTTTCCAAAGCAAAGAAACTGAACTCATCTATGTGTAAGTCACAGCACAAAAAATTACCTTTTCTTTGCCAAGACATTTCTGGTACAACACCTGATAGTAAAGATAATACTCCCCAGGAACACTTGCCCAAGAAGAAAAAGACTGGAAATCTCTATGCTAGCCACTGAAATCTGACAATCTGATCAACTGCCTGAAGTGTATTTGGGTCACTCATCAGGATGAGTGTGTGAAAAAGCTTCAGATAGAAGGAATAAGTAAAATGGAGATAAAGAATTGGAACTTCAGTGATGCTGCAGCTCAGCTGTTAGAACTGGAAGGTTAGGGAGGAGAAAGACTTCATTATGCACTTCACCTGTCTTAGGGGTAGACATAGGCCATGTAGTCTTTCTGCTGTTTCCTATACCAAATACAGGGTAGGTGTAATCCTAACTGATTGCCATTGGATGTTACTGTGCTTACTCCAAGCACATGCTGAAAAAAGGAATGTCACATGCTAGCATTTGCATGTGTGGTCAGTGACTTGCTTTAAAAGGAGTTCAAAATGTGAATAAGAAGACACACCTCTTGCCTGTGGTGGTAAAGAATGACCTCAACAATCTGCCTTAAAGCAGTTCACAGAGCAGGTAATGCTAAGCAGTAAAAAATTCAAAAATGATATCAGGGTTTTTTTCATTTTTTCTGACCTTATAACTGTTAGTGCAATCATCTGATCAGGCAGTTTTTAAAATTAAACTAGACTTTTCAGCTGGGCAAGCTCTTTGAACTCATATTCTGTTTTGTTGTGATTGTCTGTATTCATAGCATTTCTCTGATCTGTGCTTATTATCCACCATCTCAGCATCTGAATAAGCATTTTACAAGTCTAGGTAACAGTTTCATATCAGATATTCATTTTTACTGACTCCTTATTTCAGTCAAAAAATCATTTAAAATTCGTTAATGTTTGTCTTCTATCTTTTCATAGAGAGCACAGGACAGAGTGAATCTTAAATGTGTAAATATCAGATAAACAGCTTTTAAATGTAAGATGAGATTTGTCCAAAAGAATCAAGGAAACCACAAAGCCACAATCAACGTCATGAAAAAGGTACAAATTAACGTTAAGCTCTATAATTACTTTACAATTTAGAGGCCTCACATATATGCAGAAAATATCCTTTTGTAATGTGGTTGAAATTATATTTCTGAAAACAGATGCTTTCTCCTGCCATCTGTCATAAGCCTGTTTGTACCCTAGCCTTCTTACTTGTTTAAAAGCCAAAATAAATAAAACAAATATGTGTCCTGAAAAACACTGGTAAAATAATGTCAGTTCATTAATTTTCATATCATGTCACTTTCCCATGTTAATACATAGCACATTTTTTTTCTCTTTTACTGAACAATAAACTTATCATGATTTTATTTTATTAACAACTTTTTCAAAAGTTTAAAAAAAAAAAAAAGCTTTCTAGTCCATTCTAGAAAGACTTAACAGACTGAGGAGCCCCTCAGCAAAAAGCTGTGAAAATTTTGTGGCCCCTTTCTAGCCACAACCCAACCAAACCTATGACCAAGGAAGTCTTGAGAAGCAAACACCTTGGTTGGGGGTTGGTTATGACCCTTGCACTAAAAGCCAAGAAAAGGCTGCTGTGGGAAAAAGGTAGAGCTCTAAAATCTGTGCGTCTGCTGTAAATTTTGGTCTTAAAGTCAGAATTCTTTCATTTACTATTAAATTTTGTAATGCAAATTATTTTTCAGTCTATCAGTACATATAAAGTGCCCTGATCTGATACTTATAAATAGGTAACAGTAAAAAACTCAACACGATCACTAGCTGATGTACATATCTATATACACCTATATATATATACACATCCTCCCTATGTCGATCTCTGTCTATCACAGCTGTGTATTGAGAGGGTTTGACAAATATTGGCTGATAATTCACTTTTTTAAACCAGCTTTTATATACTGGATAGCAAATTTAAGAAGCTTTGATGTGTAATAAATCACAGTAGGTGGATACGTCAGCTTTGTCCAATAAGAATGTGAGGTTTTTTTTCTTTTTTCTCTTGCATCCTTTGCTTTTTCAGAATGATATCTTACTTGAGATGAGGGCAAAGGAAGTAATAAAAGGGATAACAATAAACTTGTGCCTCAACTAGAGATAAACAGACATTTCAGAGAGAAAATAAGAGAATTTGCCCATGAGTTAAACAGTTCAGAACACTGAGATTAATATAAAGTTATTTTTGTCCTTCCAAGTCTGCAGACTGCTGAGAATGACACTGTAACGTGTTCTGATTTAGCGGTAATTTTATGGCTAGGACCTTACAGTGCACTTGAGTCTTTTTATGACTAGGGAACCACTGTGTGCCTTAGTCTTTTCACCTTGTTATGAAGAGAAATAATTGCTCCAAGAGAGGACGGTAAGAAGTCTATCAGAGCTTCAAAAATAGAGGCTGAAAAATATTTTCTTTCTTTCAAAACTACTGTCTTCCCACTGCACTTTTACAGCAACTGACAAAGAGGTACCACACAATCCAATGGGTCTGTGAAAATATTGGTAGGTCAGTAATATCTGTCAAACAGTTTAGAATGCCATTACTGAATGGTAAAATTAAATCTCTTACCATTTACCTATAGTTTATATTATTTTTATATATTTCCTTCACACGTGTTTATTTTGGACTCAGAAGCATACATTCAAAGCACTTTCTCAAGGGCAGTTTAACTCCACAGTAAGACAGATAGTACAATTAAAAATTATTTTCTTTGAGAAACCTATAAAACTGAAGTCTTCAGAGCGTGTTTATGGCATATCATAAAGTTGGGCTTGTGCGAGCTTGAAAAGTAATATTGTGTAAATAGTAAAGATTAAACAAGAAAAATGCCTGGAACTTTCACATATAAATTCTAAATTAAGGTTTCCTCAGTAAAAACAGATTAAATGCAGAAAGCGTAAATATAGACTGCCAACAAAACAACCACTGTGGACTCCTCTACAAGGCATTGTGCCAACTGCAGAAATAAAAAGACTTGAAAGCATTTGTATACTTGTTATAATAAATTGCTTTGGGACAATGTAGTATCATTTTTAGACAGTTAACACTCAATAGAAATAAAAATATTTGCAGTGGTGTTCTCAGAATCTTGAACCCAAATTTGGGGGAACAGAACTAAGCAAATGCTTAGAACAAGTACTTTAATCGTAGTCTATCCGGATCTATGATAAATGATCTTGTAAATCGTTACCTACTTTGATTTCAGGACACCAAAGACCATGCAGATTTCTGCATAATGCAGAATCCAAAACATTTAATACTAATATGACCAGACTACCAAGACTGACACTTTTATTTGTTCACTGATCCTCCTGTAGTCAGCAAGATAGAATAGCCAGAAGTAAGGATAGACATTCTTTCTTAACAACATGAAACCATGGCCTGATTTGGTCAGATAAATAAAGCTATATACATGAAAAACACATCCATAAGTACTCTAATCAAAGTACAGTATCAAAGCTATCAGACTTTGTTCTTAAAATACACAATGCAAAAAATTTTTGTTTTAAAAATCTTCTCATTCTACTGTAAATTATATTAGTTTAATTCACTCTTTTCTACATAGGAGTACTGATATGAACATTTAGGAATCCTGGTATAAAATTTAGAAAAATCCAGTTTTGTTCATATTCTCTCCCTGTGTGAAAAGGTTTATTTCTCAGATCAGAGTGTCTTAGTGTCATATTGGCCTACATGGATCCATGGTGGCAATTAATTCTCTGTAAGTATGTGTGGTGTTTGTATGTGAGATTATCTGTGCATATTGTTATAAATATATGTGCACATATACTCGCATGTGTGTAGGTATTTATATACACACATATATCCATGCTTGATTGTATTAGTTACAAAAGACAGAAAAATTAGTTTCCTGTTTTTAAAATCTTTCAGCAGTTTATAAGATATACCACTGAAATTTTCAAATTAACAATTATTGGATCAACTTTTTGTCAAGAAGCAAGGAATGTAAGTAAAGGCCATTTACCATTGTATATCTACAGCTCTCTATTTTCTTGTATATTTTCAATTAGTATTTTTAATTAATCTTAAAATTTTCACTGTCCAAGGATGAAATAGGAAAAAAGCAGTTTTGAATTCTACTTATGTCATCCACTTGTAAGGGTGGAGGGACAGTAAAAGAAAAACAAAATAGCAGTCTGTTCTGGGTGGAAATATTTTAATGACAAAATGATGACAGAAAAAATATGGCAAGATTCGAATCTTATTAAATAGGATCCAGATGAATTTATTGGACAGAATGCATGAGAAAAAGGTCCAAGCAAAAAAAAAGTGATTTATGATCAAAAATTTATTCCATTTTTCTAGATTTATATGGGATTTTTTTTGTAAGTTATATGCATATGTGTACCTGTAGTTTTCAGATAGAGCAGGTATATATGAGGTAGAGGGAAATATCCCAAAAAATTCTTAGTTATTTTCTCTTTATCTACTCCCATTTGGCTGAGTATAAAATAATATTCATGCCAATATTGTGAGAAAAATGTTCTCCTATAATAAACAATGCCTTCAGAATGGAGAAATGACATAAAGTCTGAAGAAAATATGATTTCTATTCCCAGCTTTAACTGATTACTGAATCAAAGGAATTCAGAAAAGTATACCTTCATAGATTTTGCCATAAACAAGTTTACATGAAAGCTGGCCATTCCCTAGGCACGTAAGGGAAGATATGTTTACACTCATTTAACTGGTATATATTCAGAAAGACAGCATATGAAGAGCACGTAAAGACCATATAAATAGTTACAGTGGTTGCAGTAGATTGAAGCAGGGCAGACATTCCTTTACTAAAACAAGAATGACAGAATTGCTTATCAATATTAAAAAATTAAAAAGCATATGGGAATTTATTAATTTGAGCAGGACGAAGGAGCTGGATCATCCTGTGTTTGCCCACACTGTAGCTGCTGGCTAGGTACAGCCACCTACAAAGGGAAGGATTTTCTGAGTCATGGAGAATAGGTCCACCAGCTGACACTCTGTCTTAGCATATGTAGATGCAGATCTGTAGTCCTGTCTCCTTTATTCATGCATTTTGTGTGCATGCATATACTCATGGAAGTTAATACATTTTAAGAGAAAATAAAAGATCTGAATTTAACACAACAATAGAATCATTACTTGAGCCCTCTGAAAGGAAAACAAGTTGACAAACCCTGCTGGGAAAATAAATAGAGAAATCATTGTAATCTTATAATTTTAATTCTCCCCAGGTATCTCCTATAGGTATGTACACATTCATTCATTATCTATCAAACTTTTATAGCTAGGAATTCTTTTTTAAAAGAGCTATATCATGAAATATTTGACCTCTGCTAGTTTTCTCAAGTGTTGACATGAGATTTTAGGTACAGCATATTGCAGAAGAAGCATAGAAGATGACCAGAAGCAAGTTTGAAATTCAGAATTCTGTCTTAAATGACCCACCTGAGCGTGCACAGCAGTGTGTGATTGTCTGTGCCCATGCCCATGCTTTCATGTCTGCATCTTTGTGCATAAATAGGTTTCAGCTATCCATGCCTGTACTCTGACCTAATAAGCAAGCTCCATCCTAATTGCATGTCTATCATGCCCAAGCCAGTTAAATTCTGTTTCAGTTGATCTTATTCTCTCAGGAATAGCACTTCTTTACAATGGCTGAACAGCATCTGGCCTATGTAATGTGGGCACACACATGTGCACACATTTTTGTAGACACCCCAAAAACTAAATTCTCTTCTTGTCATATAAGTCTAAAAAAATAACCCTCAAAAAAAGATAAGCTGGGATTTTTTTCCACTTGTTTTTTGTACATCAAAAACTTGTACATCATACAAACTTGTACATCATACAAACTTACTTTTTTCTCAAAAACAAGAAGCTCCTTGCCCCTTATAATTTTATTGCTGAGTGGCTTGGACTTTGGTAGTATCCAGAGAGTTTTTTGAGGTCTTGTTTTTTTCAGGTGAACCTTCACTTTGTATTATTTAATTCCATCCTCTTTCTACTGTCATTTGTACATTGTAATATGCTACAAGTTTAGTCAGCAACCAGTCCATTTAGTAATCTTGCCACACTCATTAATACCACTTAGTGACTATTTTCAATTACCTTTTCTCTAATTACTTAAATGCTCTGTGTTCACTGATATGGATTAAGTCTTCTGATATGCTAAGAGATGAAAGCATTTTTTTATCAATATTTTAAGTGTCATTTGTAGATGTGGCAAGTTAGGCTTAGCTAACAGCCAAATGTCCCCACAACAGCTCACACGCTCTCTCTCCTCAACAGGACATGGTGAGAAAACAGGATTAGAAAGCTGTTGGGTCAAGATAAAGACAAGGAGATTGATGCAATTTACTGTCACAGGAAAAACATAGTTACTGGGGGAAAAATAATTTAATTCATTGCCAACTTGGGTAGTGAGAAGCAAGTAGATAAACTTTAAATCAACACCTCTTTGCAACTCTTCTCAGGTCCTTCTCTCCACACTGACCTCACCAGTCTGAGCAGCACAGTGAGGGTCTGCATTTGGTGTGTGTGTGTTGCAGTCAGTACATAGCAGTTTCTTTCTGCCTCTCCTTCCTCATCAGCCTGTTCCTCTGTTTTTGGACTGTCTTTCCATCAGACATAGTTCCTTCATGAATATCCAACTGCTCCAGCTTGAATCCTCCTCAGGCTGCAGTGGATATGTACTCCTCTACGAGGTTTTTCATTCTCCTTCTATTTTCTTTATTGTTTGTCATACTCTTTTTATCCTCTTCCTCTCTCTTTTCTTAAATATGTTTCCCCAGAGATGGCACCACGTGCCTCCTGTGGTAGGAGACAGATGGAACGGACTGTGTCTGGCACAGGTCAGACACTGGCCTCTTCCCACTGAGGCCACCCCTGCAGGCCCATCCTCTCTTGCCTCTGCCTCTTTGCTACCAAAACCTTGCCAAATGCTTGTTTAACCCATTTAAATCAAACCCAATGTTTTAGTTTTACACTCTCAGAAATACAATTCCAATACTTAGGATATAACATTATATTAATTTTATTCCAACAATGTGCTCCTTTTGGGACATTTTTGCATTTCAGATAATGAGGTCCTGGATGAAAAGTGGAGGAGTTCTAGCAGTACTTTGTGATAGGTATTCTTCATAATCTATGGATTTTATGGCTGAAAGGTGACTAAATTCATTTGTTTTAATGTACTATATAATGCAGACTGCAGAGTTCCAACCCTTGTAATTTATTCTGTTCTGGTCCTAATAAATGATACTTGACTAAAACATACGTGTTAGCTGTACTTAGAAGCTGTGAAAAAAACCCTGTTAATCTTAACCTCCATAGTGACTGCCTTCAGTTTGAGGTGACTGTGAGGAGTGACCAAGTCCCTTCAACGATACCCAGACGTGAGAAATCTTAGGTAGTAATTGCACTGTTTATCTGAAGACATTCCATGAAACTTCATGCAAAATGCTTGTGCTGTATAGATAAATAAACAAAATAAATAGATAAAAGAATTAAAAGCTCACAGAAATAAAAAAATAAAGAACAAAATCCACCAAGCACAACAAGGAAATGTTTTGCAACGTGTCTGATTGATGAACACATGAGAAAAATTTTGAAGATGTGTGAAAGAGAACAAGAAACTAGTTTTCTTTCCTCACAGAAAATTCCCCATGAGTTCTTTGTGAGTAAACTCTGATGCATTGAAGAAACAGTAGTTTTTTTATACATTTTTTTCTTTTTATACTTGTAAACAAGTTCTGGACAAAAAACTTATTTAGAAAAAAAAATGCCCACTTATCCATGTAGCCATATAGTCTTAATTTATAGACTTTTGAAAAATATAGAGAATATGAGGCTTTTCTGATGGTGAAAACTCATTTTACTCAGGTCTGTGTGTCATTAGCACCACCTATTTTCTTTCTGCACAATGCATTCTATGTCCCAAACATAACCTGTTCCAGTAAAATAAAGAGCAGTTTTCTATTGACATCTTTGACAGAGACCTTCCAGTTCAGCAGACAAATAGGACAGTAACACTACTACTCAAGTAAACTCAGGCAAGGGAGCTATGTTGATTTACCAAAGCTCTGATATCATACTGAAAAAGTCTGTAAGTTATATTCAGCCTCACTGGTAGTGTTCAATCTGAAGTTAAATCCTGGGATATCAGTCTACCAGGCTGCGGTCAGGAATCTGAAGAGCTATCACATGAAGAACCAGTGCAAAATGACTGTTGTCAGGTTTTTATATATATAAAATATATATAATCTCAGGTGTCAAGACTGGATAGTGAATACTCAGGCTTCATAGTGAAGTTGCAATATATCTGGAAGATACCTGGATCAGCCGACCAGATGCACCCCAAGTTCAGTAATTCAGGTGTTGTTATTAAATGAAGTATTTGCATAAAGAACAGTAAATTAATCTCCAAGTGCCTTCTTGCAAACTACTGTGCTGTATTTCCTAACATTAACAGAAACATTTTGTGTCACCCTCCAATAGTGGGACTAGCTCAAAAGATGGGCAATCAAATGCAGCTTAACTGCAGGTTAAAAAGGCAAAAGTCAATAAAGACAAAGGGCAAAGCTGTTAGCAGAAATTTATTGATGTCCTTCATTGTCTTGTCCAAGCTTTGCTCTTTATTGCTCTACCTCTATTCTTGCAGGAAGGAATCACTCAAGTCCACAAACAGAAAATAAGCAGAGCACTTACCACCCAAATCTTGCTGTTTCCCTCAAATCATCAGCTGCTTTTTGGAACATGTTGCTTTTGTCAAGTGAGGCTGCGGTTTCATTCCAGAGGCTTTCCTGTAAGCGAAGAAAGCACAGCCAAAGCCACCAGCAGTCTGATTCAACTTTCAACTGGCCAGACAGAGTAAATCCTCTGGAATTGTTACCTGCTAAAAGATGAAAACCCAGGCTAGGGGATTAGTGTGAACTTGCACCACTAAACAGGCACGGATACAACTAGAAGAAAGCCTGCTCGCTTACTGATGTTACCTAGTATTGCTCTGAGTAATGACTCTAAAGAGCTAGCCACAAAGACAAAGGGAAGAGGAAACAAGAAAATGAGGGAATTAATAAAAATCAGGGATGGAAAACCACAGGTTTATTGTGACAAGTATTAAAAGAATATATACTAATAAAAAGCAAGAAACACGGCCACTACAGGAATCACTCTTCCAAGCCAAGCTATGACATGGGATTACAAGAGCTGTTTGGGTTTTTTTCCTGCAGGCTCTGGTGATTTATATGGTTCTGTTTTGATTATCATTAAAATGAAGGGGAGACACTCTTTTTACTACAATAAAGCATTGCTACTGGAAATTTTCACTCAGAGGAAAGAGGTAGCATTCTGTTCAAACACAGAATGTTTTTCACATTTCACTAACACACAGTTAGTTTCTTTAATTCACTTTGTAGCTTGATAGTAATGCAAAAATTGAGGTGCTTTTCAAGAAGCCTTAAAGTACCCCAATGACTCTTAACATACTTTTTGTGTCAACAACCTCAATGTCTTTTGACAATCTTCACATAGAAGAGTAGGGGGAAACTGGAAAGGCCATAAGGCTTCACTTATTCATGCTTTTTTACTTTTGTCCCTTGTGTGCTGTTTCTCTTTTTTGTGCATAGAATTTGTCTTTTTTGCCACTTTTTTTTTGGGGGGGGTGCGGGGGGGATGATGTGGTAGTGATAGGAGAGGAAGGAAGAACAACTTTCTCCATTAGATTTATGCATAGAAATAGGGCCAATATTATAAGCTGGGGAGAAATTTTAAAAGATATTTGTAGTACTGGATTGCCAAAAATATTTAAATACAAAGTAAATTACATACTTGTCCACTGTACACATTGCAGATGTTAATGCCTGGCAATTATAGATGCATTGTTTAATCTAAAAGAGTTTACCAAAAAAATTTTGAAAGGAAGATTCATCCTGCTTTTTTAATTTGCAATAACTATTCCCATTTTGTGTGATTTATTTACAAAACATAATTGCATAAATAGAAACAGATCATTATGGAGACAAGGGAATGATGATTTTATTGACAGATTGGATTATGTTAATTTATGTACTTTTTAAATTTATTATCTGGCCTAAATTTAACTGTCAATTTTTTTTTTCAGTCTGCTTTACTATTCTTTTCTTTCAAGTGACCATGATGTCTCCAGGCATCATTTTACTCTGTTGTCTGAATTGTTAAAGGTTTTGATACTTTGTGTCCTGCCAATACACAACAGGAGAAATTCTGAGGATGTCTCCCACCTTCCTTTACATACACATATCTGACTTTTTGAAAGTGTTTGTGTTTAACAGGTATGTAAAGTCTTCTGTCTCCGGGTGGTCAATTCTGTATGCACATGTGTCAAATGACTTTTTCATTTGAAAATACTAACACAAACATGTATGCACTTGATAAGTGAGGTATTTGAACATATTTTTTTTTCTTGTTAAAGGTAGTTGGGGGAAAGGTGCTAATGAATCAAAGAAATATATGCTCTCTGTGTTTCATGAATATTCAGAAGCTTTTAAGAAATCTGGTCATTTAAATAGTCATAGAATCAAAAAATGCAAATCCTAACAAATAGTATGAGGTTCTCTGAAGTTAGGACAGAGAACCAATATATTTAACATTTAATTGGAACAAGAATTCAAAGGGAATGGTTTTTAATAATTTTTACATTATTTATATTGATATTGTTTCTTTCTTTATTTTATTTCTAACTTCTTGAAGATGATGGTGGAACCACCTGATTTATCTGATGTAAATCCAAAGCATCTGAATTAATACAGATGTCTGGAATTAGAACTTAACTTTTTCATTTCTTTATTTCTTTTCTTTCCTTTTCAAATAAATGTTGCTTATGTATTGAAAGACAAAGTTCCAATGGAACATTTCTTGGGAAAAGATTATCAGCTCCCACATGACCTTTGAAGTATGATATATTTTTCTACCCTCAGAATATTAAGACAGTTGGAACATTCAGGTATTTGAAACCTAGATCTTGGTCCCTAGTTTCAGTAAAAAATCAGAAGCTTGAAGATGGATGTCATGTCATGATGGAGAATCTTGGATAGACAAAGTTTCTTTATCTGTTCCAGTGAATTAAATCTTGGAAAAATTAGATCTTGCCCAATGATTTAAGTGTTGGAAAATTTAATCCTGGGTGAAATTACTGGATGGACAAAAAGCATTTTGCACCATAGCATACTGAGATTTTCCAAGGAAAGGGAAAAGGGAAGGCAAAAGAGAAGAAAAAAGGGGAAGGAAATGAGAAAGGAAAAGGGAAGGGGGAACTGGAAAGGGAAGAGGAAAGGAAAAGCAAAGATTAAAGGAGAAAGGGAAGAGAAAAATAAGGAAAGTGAAAGGAATCAGAGGCTTTTATTTTTATTTTTATGGAGTAGCAAACTTACTACAACTCAAAAACAAAGTGTTCTAAATAAAGGAACATTCATTTAGGCACATTACACTTGGCAGCAATATGCAGCATCAATCATTTGAAGACAGATGAATTAGAGGGGTTTTAAAAAATCTACAAGAAAATTCTTCTTCTAGTGGGGACAAAAGGAGAGGACAGGCCTATGAGGGCAGAAGGCAAAAAAAAAAATCATCTCAATATCTTCCTTCCTCTTTCAAACCTGACAAAAAAGCTTTGATTGTGAGAAAGAATAAGGATAAACAAAATAGCCTGTTTCTACTTTGGTTTTGAGGTGAAATGTAGGCTTCAGCACTTCACATTTCCTTATAGGTTTGGATCCAATTGTCATCATCGTAAGATATTCTGTACATCTTTCCTGTAGTTTGCCCTTACCCTCAGCTCATAAGACTCAGATAAAACCCCTTTCATGGTACTACCAACGGGGTTTTGTGAAGTTCATAACTTCCAAACCTCTTTAAGACAGAATTTCGTGGTGTACAGGTTCTGTCTGACAGATTAGTGAAGAGAGGCAGAGTGGGCACATTTGGGAAAGGTAGGTCTTTGAGAACACAGAGCAACTGTGAATATGCTCAGTTCTTTGTCCAAGATGCTTGACTTTTCAAAGTCTGAGAAAAGTTTCCTTGAGGGATATGAATTTTACATGAGCTACCCTATGTCACTGTATTTGCTTCTTTGACAGTGTCACTTTTTGAGCTCTTTAATACTATTTTCGATGAGTGATTTAATCACTAATATGGAGGAGAGATTCTGTTTCTTGTATGGTAGGTACGGCTGGATAATGGCTCATTTCTTAAAAGTGTGTGCCAGCTTTGATTCAGCCATGGTCCCTAATATATCAAAATAGCATTTAGATACAGTGTGTTCTTCCTAATGTGCTTTCAGTCATTGCTCAGCTTACGTCAGGAGTAAAGGATATGAAAGATACCGGCCCCAGCTGCCTTCTGTTCTAGCATTAGCTATAATTTGCTAAATCAGCTTGGAGCAAATATTGTAGTATCTAGTAAACTTTTTTTAAATATGTAGCAGGCCAAATAAGAACATGATGCATGTGCATGCAACTGATGTATATCAGCAATTTTTGCTGCTGCAGTTCTTCTGAAACTATGTTCAATAAATATGATTTTTCTCTATCATTCCTTTTTTGTGTTTTGGATTTTTATTTTGTGGAAGATTCAAAAAAAAGCCATTTCTCATTCATATCAGGATGTTTTTCAGATCCAGTTACAAAATATTTTCTATTTTGTTCTGGACTATTTCTGGCTGTCTTTTTTTAAATTTATTTCACCATTTTCCCTAGTAAACAATTAATTAATGTTCCTATATATTGTGAAGTCAAAAGAATGAGTGTATATCCAGTCCTGATTTTATGATTTGTATTTCTGATCCTCCAAAGTAAGCCAACTCATTTTGTAAAAGTGTCTAGGTGATGAGTGTTATGTTTTCTTCCACTTCTTCTAATTGATAAGATCCTTAGAAGTGATGTGCTGATAGCTGAGAAGAGAAAGAATTCATGACAGAAATCAGATAGCAGAAAGTAGATTGAAGAGATCTCCACAAATAATAGGATTAGGTTGCTACCACCTCTCAGCCTGGTATTAAATCTTCAAGTGTTTTATTTTAGTATTGTTCTGGTAGTAAGAGCTTGAACTCCAGAGTTTCCCTTGGGTAACTGCTCTAAGAGTCCACTTAATGAATAATTCATGTATATTCTTTTCTTCTCTCTGGCCTAAATACTTGGTAATTGCATGAAAACAGAATTAAATACATCAGGGGAAAATGAAAATTGCCCATTTTATCAAATTATATCACCTTTAATATTTTCCCATGGAAGTGAAGTCAAATCCTCTCATACTGAAGGAATTTTCACTCCTTGGGACAAGAAATAAATGAAATAAAGAATATTGCACATCACATTTCCACTGTCTTTGGCACTTACCCTGTGAACAGGCAGATGTCTCTGTATTGCATTAGGGGAATACGAACCTTCTGATAGCAATGAATAAGCTACCATACTCTTCAAAGCTGTTGAGCTTAATGCATCCTTTTCTGACATTACTCTTTTAACTTTTTTTTTGGAACCATACTGCATTATTGTACTAGCTCTCCTGTCTCCATTTCCCAGATGCTTAATTCCTTCTAGACAAGAAGCTAAGGAGGAAGCATCTCAGTCAAGCACACAGATAATGGGAATTGAAGAGACCAGAAACTGGGTGCTGCAATAATGTCTTGGAACAATTTGTTCTTTTCAGAATGTACTTCTCAAATTCTGTGACTTCATTTGCACAGAATAGTTCTTCCCTACTTTTCAGGAAAAAACATCTGCAAGATATCCTCATCCACCCTGTTAAGGTGCATATAAGCATCTCATACCACATCTACTCAGAAGGACACATTAAGGTAGAAGAGAACTTTGGAACCTTGGCTGGGGAACTTACTTGCTTATACATTGAAAAGGTATCTAGCACACATTCAGTTTAACAATTTTAAGAAAATTAACAAGGAACACAAAATAGAGAGGTGGGTTCCCCCACATGGGACATTAGACGTCAGCAATTCTTCAAATAAGGTGATAAAGAATCCAACTGGCATGCACTTTCTAAAGAAAGAATTATGTTTCTTTATAAATGGATTTGGGTAATTGGTTACAGTCAATTAGTAAAAATACCCATGCCTTGTATGGTGTTACTCTTATTACCAGTGTTGCAGCTCATGAGCCTATCACTGTTTTAGTACTACTAGTACTAGTACTGGTACTGGTACTATTACTGCTGCTATGATTGGAATTTCTATTATCTCTCCTTCCAGTTGTGAACATGGATTTTATCGTTCTAGCTTCTTTTTCTGGTTTAAGGCTGAGACTTCTTTTTGTTTATATTTTGTGTACATTGTCAGAAATTCACTTGTTCCCAGTCTATGAAGCAATGAGAATTGCCAAATTTGGCACAGAATCTTTTGATCTCTAAGAATAGAGAAGGAAGACTTCTAAGGAAGTCTTTCAAGAGTAACTGCTTCTCCCTCTCTTGCTGATACACGTTCATTTACACATACATATATAACTGGAAATGAAAGTGACACTCAAAGAATGTTTAAGGTGGCTACAGAAAACAATGAATGAAAGGAAATGTTAGTCAAGGGTGAAAGGTACCATATGTCTTCAAAAGCCTTGGCACAATGGGGAACCACCTAAATAGCTTTCTTAATGCACCCTGTCGTGCCTAGGTATTGATGGACATATGGTACATTTCACCCTGAACTGTGAATTTCCTGAAACAGCTGTAATGCTCTTTTAATGTGTTTCTGGATAATGACACATTCACAGCGTACATTATTTAACCATTCCTCCGTGACCCTTCAGGTGGCCCATGTACTTTATCAGTCTATAGAAAACAGAATATCAGTGGATCATTTATCTTCTGGTTGCATAAATAGGTCTTATTCATTGACATATTCTGCAGAGGCCTAAAGTTTTTGGTGACTACACTATGAGAAGACCAGCAAGGTATTCAAGATTGCTCTCTTCTGGTAAGATCACAAACAAGCTCGAGATACAGACACATAAATAACAGAATTAAGCATGAGAGTAGCTCTTTCCTTTAATAATTTTATGGTTCATTTCCTTACTCTTATTTTTGCAAGATAAATTGGGAAAAATGCATGGGTATATATGGAAAAATCAAGATGGACACAACTGTAAATATATAAGGTAATATTCTCCCCATAGATTGAATTCCTCTCTGTAACTCATCCTGTGACTCATCCTTTATACATGCCACAGCATCATTCATTTTTCATTTCACTGCTGACTGGTAAAATATAATTTCTTTATTTTTATGATCAGTTGCTGGCAGTGTGAAATCTTCCTTATACATCTGCTTGGTCTATTAGATTGGTCTATTTAGGAGAGAAATTATATTACCTGTAAGAATCTCTCTTTCTTGTTATTAAAAACAACCCAGATGTATAAATTTGCAGATTAAAAAGCTTTAAAAAAAATAATCATTTGGTCTAAATGAAACTGATTTTCTTACATCAGAAATATTATTTGAACATTTTTCTTACCATTCATTAGTGGAATTACTGACTGATGAAAGACTTTAGGTTAATAAAGTTTTAAAGACTGTTGTTTCTTTTTTATTGTTACTGCCCATTCCTTTTGTTATCACTTCCTTTATATAAAATGGACAGCATATTTCACAGGTCATCAGTCTCTTCATTGCTTCTGTGGAGCAATGCACTGCCCAGCCAGAATTTTTGTGTGAGAAAACCAATCAGGCATCTGAGTGGATTAGAGAGATAAGTACTATAGCATTAGATTAATTTCATCTTCTCTTTCCTGAAACTTTAGTTCACATTTTCAAACACAACAACCAAAAAATACACATGAAAAAAGTAAATAACCAGTTTTCCCACCGTATATATTTTATAGAAGTTGTATAGACTTCATTATGTAATCACTGATTCCAGTACTACATGCTAGATTATCATGTTAAAGTGCTCTCATATGTAGAATCAAACTGTTCCTTTATTAGAATAACTGTTTCCAGAAATGCTGTGGTCAACGAAAATACATATAAATTTTCTATTGTTTTACCCCAAAAAAGCAAAGGCTCCTGAATAATGAAAATGCATTTTGTTGTTGGACTTTTGCTTGGATTTTTTTTTCCCTGCAGGGATTATATTTTAGGTTTTTTGTATGTGCCTGAGTTATACTCAATGTGCTGCTCTGAAAACTGATGTTATTGTTATCTGCAGATTTTTAAATTAAAATAATCCTGTCTCTTTCATAGGCCTTACTCATGCAAATGCTCATTTCTTATTCAGAGAGTAGTTCTACCCACCCAAATTTTAAATAAAACACATATTGTCAGATGGTGCATCAGTTCTGTCCCAGCTCTCTACTTCCACATGAAATTTGCAAAGCAGATCCTCCCCCTCATTTAATTTTACCTTTATATTCTGTCCTCCTTATTCTTCTGGCACGCTTCAGCATTTTCTTGATGCCTGGGGAGTGAAGTTGCAAGGTCCTCCCACCTTTTCAGGAGGAGGAACTGCACTGAGGAGGAATAAGTAATGGAGGGAACAGAGTAAAATACAGCAGAGTTTTCCTAAAGCAAAACTGACAGTTCTTGTCTTCAAGAGGAATGCAAATGGAGCAGGCAGGTGGTTGAACAAGTTTTCCTTCCCTCTCCCCAGTAAGATCAAAATTTGTGAAAATACTGGAATTTATTGGTTTTCTATGATAAGAATCCAAAAATATACTTGCCTAATCTCATTGAAAACAGAAAATACAAGCTATATTCCTACAAGGTGATGTGTTTGTCTCCCGGAGAATCATCAGTGTAAAGATTCTGATGACTACAAAGTGGTTAGATTTCTATCCAATATGATGTACCTTAGTTATAAAATAATTACCTATCTTTCATTGTTTCAGAAAGCAAAGGACTGTAAATGTTATAAAATAAAAGTCATGATCTTTAAATGATGTGATTTTCAAATACTTATTTCAAGGTTTTATAATATTTATGATTAAAAATGACACTAATTCAAAATCACATTATGATTACGCAAACAAAAATAAAAATCACAAGTAAATGTCACTCCAATAAAATTTTTTACATTGAAGTATTTCAGGTTCTTCACACTGGCACAGAAGAACACACCTAATAGGACAATGGTGAGCAACTCTCTCTGGTTTAGTTATAGAAATCTTTTCATTACAGAGAGGGCTAAATCTCACAGTAAGTCACACTGTGTCTCATTAATAACTTAAATGTGGATTTACATCTTAACAGAAATTGGCTTGTTCATTTCAAACTCAAAAAATGCTGGAAAACATGCTTCAAGCTGAGGTTGTTTAATTTTCAATATCTTTGAATGGCTTGGATTGTATTGTCTGCATCTGTATTCTCTATATTAAATCTACAATCAATATAAAAAGCTGGCAACAAAACCTTAAAATTTCATTTCTCTCCACTTGTCCACAATTTGCCAACTTTCCAGCACAGCACTTCCTAATTGTATACTCAAACACCAGCTGTCACATATAAAAGTATTGATGGAAATGAAAACTCCTGGAACTTAGCAGCAAACAAATACTGAAATGAAAGATTTATGAACACAAGTTCATTTTTGACATTGTTAATGTTAGAAAGTAGCCCCATCTAAACTTCCTGTTGTACTCCAAAGAGCTAACCTACAAGCTCAATTGTTGCACACATGTGCAGATTAAAACTACTATTAAATTTATTTAAACTACACCTATCCACAAATTCTTTTTCAGATCTACATGCTATGTAGAGATCAGCCTTGGAAAATATTACTGAATTGTAAAGATTGTTGTAGACCATATGAAGACTTTTTTTTTTTTTTTTACAGTGGAAACATTAAGATTTACTGTAAATAGTAATTGTCTAAGAGAAATATAACTCACAGATTCACAAAGGTCTCACAAGGTGCTGATTTTATAGATCCTGGTGCTTTAGACAGCAATAATTACTAGTCAAAATAATCACAGTTGTGAAAAGAGAGAACACAAAGACAAATCTGCACCTAATTAGATGGCAAATGTGTTCTCCAGTTACCAGAAACCCACCCCCTCATGGGGAAAGATTGCTGCTTGTTCCTTTGTAAACAAAAAGACAATGGAGAGCAGCATTTTTCTCACATAAGCCCAAATCTGTACAACACACAGGCCCACAACTCATTCTATTTGAGTAACATAGGGCAGGAAATGGTTCAGTTCTTTAAAGGTTCACACCTAAATTCACAAGCCCTTTTTAAAAATAGTTTCTAAAAGAACTTATTGGATTTTATAGATTCACTCTTGTATACGTTTTTTCCATTGCAAAATGGAATATGAACTCTTTGCAAACATGAATTTTAATATTCTGGATTAGTAGTTACAAGCAAATAATATTCTTTGATATTGGCCTATGTAAAACCCCGTGTATATTACAGCTCCTGCAGGTACTTGCTCATGAAATAAAACACGTCTAAAATGTAAGTGAAATCAGATGAAGCTCAGATACACTTCTGCATTCTTTGCTGGCGAGAAAGTGGTTATTCTTTCATAAAATAAATTCAAAATTTTGGTGGGATTTTTTTTATCCCCATTTTGTTGTTAAAATCAGAAAAAAAATAAGTAGCCTTTTATTTACTTGGAAATGCACACATTTGTGCATCTATTGTAAAAATTTTGACAAAACATCAAAATTAATGAAAAAATAGGCAAGTCTAGGCATTAAAAATGGGGCATCCACAAATTCCTACTGCCATCTATTGGTAGTAGCTTGGAACTGCAAGTTATTATTATTTGCATAACATTAAATAATTAAGTGCTTGATTTATGACAACCAACAAGCAGAGAGACTTAAAAAGGAAATAGGATATTACTGGAATCACTTGCAAGACACCAATTCTGGAAGAATATCTTCAGTAGGAGATGTGAGTATATTTGGAGGTGTTTTTGTCTATTTTCCTAAGTTAAGATTATATCCTCTTTTTTCAATAAAAGATATTAAGAAAGAACCTGGACCTGGACCTAATAATCCCTAAACATGCCAAATAGTACTTTTTGCACTATCCAATTAAGGACTCAGGTGCCTAAAAGCTCTTCACAGTAACACAAACTTTCTGTCCCTTTGAACACAGCCCAGCCCTGTGTTTGAGTAACCTGCTGTGAGCACATCAGCAGAGGTGAATGACTTCTGGCTGGCACTCCAAAAAGCAGCACCTTTGAGCATGAAACTGCTTAAATTTTACAGCCAGCTGCTTAGGCAAGCACTGGGCTTTATTTGAAATCTGTCTTGACCTGATCCATTCAGGTTAGGGTTACACAAGAAGAGCTTCTATATGAACCTGGACCTACAACTTGAAGGCCTCCCTTCAGTGTCCAGACTCTGCCCCTAGAGTGAATAAGGTCACTTCCATGTGACAGCCCAAATAACTTGCTCATATAGAAAGAAGGAAGGTCATGGTTAGCTTGGCTGGGCTTGCACTCCCAGATGTCCTCCCAGGAGACTATTTTTCCCATCTAATATGTTTTGTTCTGAGAGCAAGAGGGAAGTGTTCATCTACTGCTCTCACTGAAGATGAAAGGCAATAAATCAATCAACAGAGGCCATGACTAGTACTGTTGGGCAATTGGCTACAAGATGAGATCCCTTGTTTGCAGCTTTCTTTTCAGGAGTCTTTCTCCTTTTTGCAAGAATCAGCCTTACCATCAAGATGGTCTGTTTCCCAATGGATGCACAGGTCTTTCCTGCCCTGGGAAAGTGCTTTGACCAAGAGGGTATTCAATGCCAAAGCCAGTAACAACACTGAGCACCAGCATATGTTAGAAGTAAGTGGAATCTGTGACTTCAGGCCCTTGCACAAGCTGATGCCTGTGAGGTGTATGGTAACAAAATAGCTCAGGACACTCAGGGACCTAAATCTCACCCTAAATGCCTAAGTACTTTCTTGGTAACAGGCCTCAACCCCTAACTAACCATTCCAAAGGTGCTCCCTGAGCTTCAGTTTTCAATGGTATAAATATACAGTGCAGGGTTATTAATTCTTCTCTTCAGGAAATAATACAGAATTCATAGCAAATGAATGGTGAAAAAATAAATGTTTTGAATAATCACCAAGATTGCCTTTTGGTTATTCCATTTTCATTTTTATGACTAATTTTCTGAGAGATAACCCCTTCATACAGTATAAAAGTTTCCTAAAGCAGAAATATCAGCTTTGAAACCAGCCACCATAAGTAATGGTTAGTTGATTAAAACAATGGGTTAATGTTCTGTTTCAAAACAAATCAAACACTGAGAAATGCTTCATATTAATGAAACAGATCCACTTAGGTAGAAGTTATCCAGAATTTGTACATATCGTCTTTCTTAATATAGAGAAGACTTTTCCTTTTTTTTTAACAGATATGGGAAAAAAGAGTTTTGCCTGGTTTTTAGCCTGTGAGGAGGGATTACAATATTTATTTGCTGACACAATAATAGCACTGGGTATTGTCTTTACTGGCATATGCCACTTCTTCATGCTCCTAGTTTCTCAAAATAAAGGTTCTTACTCTGTGCTCAACCCATTTTCTCTCTTCTCACTGGTGTTTCTTTCCAAATCTCAAAAGATGCCCTAGGGAGAATTTTCCCCCCAAAAAGTCAGTGTTCTGAGATAGACAAAGCAGAACAGCCCCTGAAATGAACACGTGCCTGTGTCCCCAGCTTTTGTACTTTCCTGAGAAATAACAGCATCTCTGGTTTTAGAGAGGTAGATTGGGGGCTACAGGGCCATACTGTAATCCCTCTGGTGGGAAAACCTTGTATTTAAATGGATTTTTTTTCCCAACAAGAGTGAATTAAGGGTGATAAAAGGATCAGGTTGGATGTGCAAAACCAGGGGCTATAGCCAAGGACTGCTGAGGCTGAACATTGCAATTCTTGGGAGGCTGCTGTCTGCAGAAGCTGCTCTGCCACTTCTGCAGATTTTGCCATCAAAATCTCATCATGCTGTTGCCCTAGGCAACTTCTTGCTTTGCCTAAGGACATCCCTGGTGCCTAACAGCACACAAGCCAGATTTCAAACTGGCGCTGTTCCCATTTCTGACACCTCTGTTGCATCCCAGCATCAGCAACCCTTTGAAATTGTTCAGAAATTACTAGCAGTAAACATTATAATGGCTGGGTCTCTTCTGCCTAAAACGTATGTCGTAGAAAAGGTATTATTGCCTAGTGATTTAGTAAAATTGGGCTTCATTCCATCTGGTTAATTCATGTTAGCAGAATCTGACCTAAACTGCTTACTGTAATCAAAAAGGCATAGCAGGAGATGTGAGTGACAGTCTCTATAGTTTATAAGGTGAAAATGTTTTCAATTAAGTAGTATTTACATTAGGAAAATGTCACAGATTTCCTCCTGCCCTTTAGATTACTATTGTTTGTTGAAGGCAATTTTTGCAAGACTAAGTAAAATGCATATTTGTTTGGGTATATTTGTGCAACATTGTGAATCAGAAATGTTATGTCTTTGATAGAGAAAGAACAAATTTCTGAGCAGAGAAAAAATGTAAAAGGAACTTGAATCACATTATGCTCTCTCTTTTTTTAACCTTCCGTTTTCTCTTGTGCCTACTCCTAAAGTAATTTTCTAAGTACTTTGTTGTGTTTCAGAGAGGCAGTTACAACCTCCATCATGCAAATTGTCCAAGCAGTCACTTAAAAGCAACAGTTTTTGTGCTTGTCAGACTGAAGGACAGAGAAAATGTGCAATTTTCCTATCCCATGGATGATATTGAAAGGGGTGGGGAATTCACCCAACTGTTAAAATCTCAGCAGATTCCAACTGAGTAATTTCTCTTTTTTTATCTCCCTCTTTTAATTTTTTTTTAATACAGAACTCCTTCCTTCAAGGTCTTTAACTATAACCATGATTGCTGTACTCCTGGTTAGCAAACAAACACAATTCTTGCAATGCAGAAGCTCGTAGTTGTTACCGCTTCTGAATTCTAAACAGGTTGAAAAAAAAACTTATTTTGTGCTTCCTGTCTTTCACTGATAACTCAGAGATGGTACTGTCAAAATTGTGTTGTAACTAGGGGTAACTTTGCAGAGCTACACTGAGAAGGTGACCTTCAAAAAGACATGTTTTATTCTGAAAATATTTTATTTTTTGAGAGTCATCAAAAGAAAAATTTTGGGGCTTTTTTGGAAACAGTGGCAAAACTTTATTATTGTTATCAAAAGAAGACTGGTGCCATTCTTGTGGGATAAATTGGTAATGATGTTTTCCTTTTTTTTTTTTTTAAATATATGATGCATTTTTGCAAAAGTAAAGTGTGTGTATAGTGAATTCAATATTCCATAATAATTCAATCCACAGTATTCAGTAAAAAGTAATCATTGTTTATTGGCACCCCCTCTGAAATAAAGGCCACATGGCAAACATAATTCCATTCTGACAAAACGTTTGTGCTAGCGTTCCCTTTGTCTGGCATGGGACTAGTAATGTAAGCACAGGTACAACAGGGAGGTTCCTTGAGTGATTTGTTGCCTCATAACTGTGTGCTCTGGGATTTTCTGTCTCACAGGGCATCCTGCAGCCGCACACTGCAAAGGTACAGCTGCAACCCTGTCAGTGTAGCAAAGTGAGCTTTAACCTGACTCTGTCTGGTATTAAACACAGAGTGGAAATCTGTTGAAGCAAAGGCTTTGACAAACACAAATTTTTCAGGCTGGACTGAACTTCCTGCAACAAAAGCTATGAGGATTCTGGCAGTTTAACACGATTTTTTTTTCTGATTGCCGTGTAGTGACGCTAACATCTCTTTGTTCCTGCTAAAAGTCCTTATTGTCATCAATTTTTCCCCATCATACTGAATCCTAGGATGAGAATTCCACAGTCACTGGTTTAGTTAATCAGTAATTTTGATCCTTCTGTTTTTAACTTGAGCTTTTTGTAAAAATTTGGTCTGGGAGGTGAGTTTCTTACATCTGAAAGGAGATGGGAAAATGACGTGGTGATTAATCTAATTAGTACATGTCCAAAAGCAACATTGTGGAATGCCATAAAAGAGGCTGTTTGGAAGCTCGTGCTTAGAGAAAATATAATGGTTTTATTTCCTTCTTTTTAACTTTTCTTCTTGGAGACTTTAAATCAAGCTATTCCACTTGCTAGAATTGATTTTTTTTTTTTAATGCAGTATGAGGTATTTGTAACACATTTTAAAGAAGAAATTGAGTACAGTGACTGGAAGGATGAGATAGCAGTTCTGTCCTCACTTATTTGGTTATGGCAAAATTCCCAGAGCCCATTCCATACAGGTATTTATTGTACACAGCCTATAGAGTACAAATAGAAAACTGCTTGATAAGAAAAATGAGTGTCAGGAGCTTAGAAATGAAACTAAAGCTCCTGTTGGAAGATAAATCAAAAGAGCACTTTGATTTCTTCTATTTAAAAATAAAATAAAAATGACAATCAATAAACAAATGGCAATAGCTGTTGATATGCTGAATAAGCAAGTGAAGAGCTACAAATACCAGGTAGATTTTCTGCTTATCTGCATTCTCAATTTATTGGACTACATGATGCGCTACAGAAAAAAGTGACCAAATTCATTTTTTGACTATATGCCAAGCTATGTAACAATATAAGTCCATTTACTAGATGCCAATTTGCCTCATTCCTGAGCTGCAATACCCCAGTATTATTTCAGGTTTCCTATGCTCTTTGGGGCAGACACTTTTATTCCCATTTATGCAGCTCTTTCTTGAGGTAAACTAGAGGTAGGCAAAGTGCAGTCAAGATACTAGTTCCATATTAATTTGTTTCTTGACCAAAAATGTAATTCCAAAGACAAGATTGCTATAAATAATTCCTTGAAGCATATATTTGGTTTTTTTGTGAGCGCTCCACCAACACACAGCTGTGTAAAATATGCCTGGATATTTTCCCAAGGGTACCACATATTAATCCATTACTGCAGCAAGAGGATCACACTGTGTGAGTTATTCAAGCTTTTTCTGAAGGCGAATGAGATTCAGCAATTTGGTAAAGTATGTCACAGTGGAAGTGTATTGCAAAGCCCACACACGGTAAATATACAGCGGCTAGGAGGCAAATATTTCTTGTTTGTTGTAATACTATGTTATGCATGAATGGAGTTGACTTGTGAAAAGCCTTGTAATAAGTATTGGTATCTGGAGGTGGAGTAGAAAGCAAAACTATCTGAGATGCAGGAAGCTGAATTAGTTCAAGAATATTTTTTCCTTAGATGGGGAACAGATATAACTGTCAATACGTAAATAACTCAGATACTCTTTCACTTCTGTGTTAAGGTCACAGCCCACACAAAATTTGCTTAAAATTGCCTGAAAATTTAAAAACAATGGTAGATTATTTTAAAACATCAGCTTTTTGTTGTTTTCCCAGGACCAGTCTTTTTTCTTCCTTTTTCTTTCCTCTGCACATTTCACCAATTCTTTGTTCTTCAGTACAGTGAAAATCTTAAAACTATGAATGTGAATCCAATTTAAACTGATTATTTCAATCTCTAATAACATCATGGCATTTATTTTCAACATTAAAAAAATATCAAGAGAGTTTAGAGATTTAAAATGAGGACCAATAATGGCTTTTTTTCTTTCATATTTATTCAACTTCTGGTAATAAACTCTAGTTTCCCAGAGATGTCATACACTACCCCTTGAGGAGGAAGGAAAGGCAGAGACAATGTGTGATGAACTGACTGCAACCTCCATTTCCCATCCCCCTGCACTAACTAGAGGGGAGAAGGTAGAAAAAATCTGGAATGAAATTGGGCCAGGGAAGAAAATACGGGCAGAAGAGAAGGTATTTCAAGACCTAGTTTTATTTCTCATTATCCTACACTGATTTGATTTGTAATAAATTAAATTAACTTCCCCAAGTCAAGTGTGTTTTGCCCGTGATGGTAATTGGTAGGTGATCTTTCCCTGTCCCTGTCTCAACCCACAAACCTTTCATAAAATTTTCTCTCCTCTTCCAGCTGAGTGATGGAGTGATGGAATGATTTTGATGTATAACCAGCCAGGTCAAGTCACCAAACTAATTCAGACTGTCATATGACTATACTTTTTTGCTCTCTAAGTTATAGTGACTGATGTTTTGGAAGTGTGGTACCAAAATTTTCCATGTCCCTAGCTATTTTGACTACCCACCATACCATGTTTCAGAGATAACATTTATCTGGTTACCTATCCATATCTGGCCCTAGATTTTCACGACACTACTCAAGCATTCAGGGATGCTAAAAATGCAATGTAGTCTGTCTGTGTCTCTCCTAATGTAGTGAGATAATGGTTTATCTACCTTGCTGAATGCTGAAACAGAGGCTGTTTTCTATTATACTTTCAAGACTTCTGGTGATAGCAAGCGATGAATAATGAAACAGTCCTTCCTTCAGTAATGGTTTTATATAACAAAATCACTTGATAAAGCAAAGAATTTCAGAAGGTGATGGGAGCTCTTAGATTTAAAACTAAAGCTCCAGACATGAATATCTCAAGTACATAAATGCTTCATTGCTCTAACAGGGCAGAATGGCTAGTAATTGACTGCCTTAGTAGGATGCAGTATTGAAAGATGATTACATAAGCAGAAAGAGCCATTTGCAGGAAGTCTACACATTGTAATAACAGAATAAGGCTTTTTAACAAGACGGTGTTAAGATCCAATTGTTACTGTTATTATTATTATTGAGGTTCTTTAGAAATTCGTCTGCCCAAATTAAGGTACAAATAAGACCATATGCCACTGACAATAATATGGGTTTAATTTGATGGCAGATATGAGACAGAGAGAGAGAGAAAAAGAAAGAAAGAAGTAGAAAATAGGTGGGGGGGACAGAAAGAGAGTGACAGGAACAGAATAAGGAAAATATCACCATCCGTGGATCCCAGCGATGTTCTGCTGATCCTCTCCAGCTGCACTTCTTGGTGGTGAAGATCCCCCCAGAAAGCACAGAGTCCGATGGGTGTATATGCTCAGGCTGGGCAGGCGTGACCCGGCATGTCCCCCTGGGGAGGGGGCAGTCTCTCACAGCAGACTCTGGGTCTGTTGCATCACATGCAGTCCTGTGGGGCAAAGCCTCTCATGCACGTCCCGTGGGGTCGGGGGTGCCACAGCTGGGCCAGTTTGTGTCATCGGAGGATGGGTGTTTATTGCCTCTCACCAGAGGTTGCCCCATGCACCCAAAACCTCCTCCTCCCCCCTCGGTTGGGGGGAATCTGTGTAAACCTGGCTTCTGTGAGCTGTGC
>VZRQ01009493.1:125460-196810 GCA_013397975.1 Machaerirhynchus nigripectus | reverse complement strand
GAAGGAAATCTCAGTGACGAACTGACCAAACCCCCAAGCCCTGTCTCCCTGTGCTGTCAGTGGGAAGGAGGGAGGGGCTGGGCAGGGGAAGCTGTTCTAAGGGTTTCTTTTACTTCTCATTATCCTCCTCTGATTCTGTTAGTAATAAATTCACTTCGCAACCTAAATTGAGCCTGTTTCACCCTTGAAATGTTTCTCCTGCTCCTTATGTCACTCATGAAGAGTTTGTTAATTTTTTTTTTCCTTTTTCCCTCCTCTGCCCAGCTGTGGCAGGGGAGGGTGAGAAAGCGGCTCTCATGGGTGCCTGGTGTTAGGCCAGTGTCAAACCATGACAAGTGTTAGTAACAAAGATGAAAAGCTGGTGATTCTTCTGAGCATGCAAATCACTGAAAGTTTCACATATGTATAGAAGTCAGAGAACTGTCCGAAAGAAACCCATTTCAGATTTTTCTATAGAATTGCGACTGCAATGAATTTTTAGATTGAAAATAATCAATCAATTATGTTTCAAAAATAAAAAAAATCTTAATACTCTTGGAATATCTGTTTTAATGTGTTCTTCTCTGTTTTTTTCCCGTCTATTTCATTCTATGAAGAAAGTAAATGTTTTGAATGAATTTTATGGAACTTCCAGAAAGCAAGTTTCAGCCTTGGAGCAAACCCTGATGAATGATTCAAATACAAAATCAATCTGATACCTGCATTTGAATTGCTAATAATAACAAAATTTGCTGCGCATACTGCCCCTGCTAATAATAACAAAATTTGCTGCGCATGCTGCCCCTGCTGTTGCTCACTCTGCTAGTCCAGATGTCTGTTACCCATCCTTCTGCATGCAGATAAAATTGTTATCTTTTAGAAAGACTTTTTCATCTTGTATTGCCATGGCTTTTAACATCCACAACCAATCTCACATCTGGTATAAACTCTGTTGAAGATAGTAGGTTTTATACTAGGAATGATTCTGATTTGCAACATGAAGGCAGATCTTATCACTATCTGCTTTAACATAAAGCTGGCTTGTGTTTTGTCTTTGTTTTAGAAACTTTTCGGTACTTAAAAATGTAATGCCAAAGGTGATGTGAATCAATAAGACACTTCTAAGCCCTCTCTCCACCCCTACCCCCTGTTTATGTTGTGATGCTCAGATATGGAACCTCTCTCAGCAATAACATCGTACTGCACTGCTGTGGCTCTGCTTTTTAAACTCTATCTTGTTTCTGTTTATCTACCTAAGATTTTTCTGACAGCATCTGTCATTGTGTTACATATGGATTGTTTGAAAAATAAAGATTACACAATTTGAACTGCTGAAAGGAACACACACAGGCTGTTAGAGTGATAATAAAGGCAAATAACTGTAAACGTATTTTCTCCTTAAATCTCACAGAACATTAACACCACTAGTTTTGTTAAAACAAGAAAATGCTTTCCATTTTATTATTTTACTTGATAATGTACAAACTACTGCTCAGTGGAACTAAGTTACTCACCCAAGTCTTCACAGTCCATTGGTAGCATAGTCAAGCATACATTCTTTGTTCCATTGTCACTACTGAAAAACAAAACAGAACAAAGCAAAATCTTCTTAATTTTAAAGGGGTTAGGATTTCACATCAGAGTTTAGGACTTACTTGTCCCCCTCTCTTTCAAAGTGTCAGCTAAATGTACTAGTCACAACGTGGTGGGATATCTAAGTATTTTGTGAGACCTGCAAAGCAATTGTCTTTTCAAAAAGTTAAGCAAATATGTAGACTAAAAGAAGGTTCCATATTCAATGTCTTCTGAAAGTAATGGAACACTGTGTAACTCCCAAAGCCTCCTCAGAGATCAAAGTTGTGCTGCTGCTTGTAGTCAGTTACGTGTAGATGCCCTTGATACACTGTACTATGAGTGAGATACCAACACCTTCCACTGTGGTTACTTGGATGGACAACAGAGTGGCTTGAATTTCTGCTTTTCGCCTAAAGATAGGTCTCCTGTCTCTCTCTGTGAATTATAGGTACATTTCCAGTACAAGGACCAGATAGATGATCATGAGAATTATTCCTACTGAAGGAAATGGGGTAATATAATATTCTTAAGCAAAAGAGAAACAAAGGAGTTCTTCCTCCCTGCATGCTGGCAACAAAGATGGGCAAACTAAGATCAGCACTGGCTTATGGTTTATATCTTCTTAATTGCCCCGTAATTGTAAAAAGTAGTCTTGTAGTTTATTCACCTTCAGAAAATAAATTGATGGATGCTTTGTTTTGATTTAGAGTCTTGTTGCACAGTTGGAAATCTCTTGCATCACTGCAGGGATTCTCAGTGTATGGCTGGTGTGATTAGTGGAAAGGACTTGGCTATTGCAATGTAGTGGACTCTAAAAAGTCTGAACAACTTTCGAATATTGTACTTGAATCAGTGAGTTTGCTACATGAAGAATACATGATTTGGAAACCTCAGAGTTGAAGGTTGGTCTCTTTTTCTGCTTGTCAATCAAACCTCTTGAGGTGAGTTGTTGAGCCCACTGAATATTTGACATCAACACAAAATTGATACATGACACTGTCGCTCACAAGAGCTCTAGGACAACATAAACTCTCCACAACATTGCAAATCTCTCTAATAACATTTTTTTATCTGCTGCTTTCTAACATACTAGCTCTAGAAACCACTGTCAAAAATGAAAATAATGTCAGATAATGTTTCGAGGAGTTACATAGTTGTAGCTTTCCTAGAGGTACCAAAGGATTGAAAATAGCTTTGCTATATGACTAATCCATCCTACATAGTCTTTACCCTTCTCACATTCCTGGTCATCAAAAACATCTTTTGATGGGACATCAGTTTATGTCCTTGTTACTTTGAATCTTGTTAGACTGTAAGTTTGCAGCCTGGTTAACAGTCTATATGTGATTTTTCTTCTTTTCACAAAGAATATTTTGCAGTAATTGACACATTTTACCCAGCTCAGCTCAGGTTATGTATTTTCTCTAGGAGAATGATTATTTTATTCACTTGGAGACAATTTCAGCGTGTTTCATATCAAGTTACAGATAGTATCTGTCATGCACAGGTCTGATGATAGTTTTCTAAACACAGGAATGTTGTCAATACTTAGGGAATGGAGGCACTGGAAGGGTCATATCCTTACTTTAGAACAGTGCATTATGGAACACCCTGCTACTGACACAAACAAGAGTTTTGGTTAGGGTAGGATCTGAAGGGTGGTTTTGATTCAGATCCAGCTGTATTAGAATAAGAATCCATGGTAAATTACCACTTTGGGAACTCAAAGTGCATAACCATCATAACCTTCTGCATGTTGGCACATGCAGAGGATAGATGTTTTGAGAAGCAAGGGACTTTATCTCCTGGTTCTGTGCTTTCTTTACATACAACATGTAATAAAACAAGCTTTTCTTTCTCCAATGCCCAAGACTGACTCCCCATTTATCAAAGAACAACTCTTGCAAAACAAACAACAGAATGTCAAAAAAGAGCTAGAACACCTTAAAATTCTTTAAATTTCTATTATCAAGCAGTCATTTTTAGAAATAAAAATCATCTATCAGAAAAATATCTTTTATAAGCTCACTCAGTTGAAATGAGGTTACAGTTCATATTCAAGATGTTGATAGAACAGTCTAAATTTATCTACAGTGCCACTTCAAAAAGTAACTTGAAAGTGTTGGAATCAAGTGTTACCATGGCTCATTGCTTCTGGGGAGACCATGGCCTGATGCAAAAACTCCCACTGATATTATTAAGGTTTGGATAATTCACTAAGAACAGAAGCCCAACCTAAATGCTTGTCTTGAAGTAAGCCTTATTTTACATGAAGTTAAAAAGTTTTGNTTTTTTTTTTTTTTTTTGATTAGGCAGTTCTGTGACAAGTAGATCTAATTAAGAGGAATTACTCTTCCTTAAATTAATAGCTTTTTGTTTACATGCCTATGAACTTAAAGAGGATTAATTATCAACCTGGGCACTTATTCAGAAACAGAGGTCAGGTGTCATCTCAAACTGTTCATTACATTTTCTCTTTTTATTGTAATTTATTAAGTAATAGGCTAAATTTGAAAAATCTTAGACTATATTCCCAACTTAAACACTGAATACTTATCTACATTATCATGCAACTAAATTGATTGTGAAATAGCTTCTGTTTTATAGCTTGTGACAGGATAAGAAGAAAACTACTTTCCTCATGACTTTTAAGGAGCAAAACAAAAGACAGACTGAGCTGAACAAACATCACATACTGTTATAATAATTGGTGATGTTGGACTCTTTTTCTTTTTTTGTTTGCTTCCAGATTTCTGTTAAGGGATCAGTTTGGAAAAAAAATGTAAGTAGTTAATTATTTTTTAAAAAAGATCACTGCAGTAAAAATACCTGCTGTATTAAGTTCTTTGACTGGAGGTATTGTATCATTACATACCCATAATGTGGAGATCAAAGCTCAATGTCAGATTGTCATCCATAAGATAGTAGAGAAATTTTCTCAAGATAACTTTGCATTTTTTTCAGGTTATGTCTGGCAGTGATTGGTGAATTCAGGATCACAACGTATGAGTGCTGGGTGTACACATATTATGCAGCTGATCTGCAGGTACACAGCAAGTCCAACACCTGAAAGCTATTCTGCTCTTGTAGAGTGGTTTTATGCTACATGCACTGTGAAATCAGATACACCAGAGCTGTTCTGCCCAAGCCTTTGCAGTCCCCAGTAGGCTTGTAAAGCTGCACTCTGCAAATGTAGAATTCTCCTGTTTTGCAAATATGATACAAATATGTGGTTACATAGGAATCCTTCAGAAAATTCTCCAGAAAAACCAGCCTTTGAACTTAAAACTTTTGGCTATTTTTACCATCCGTAATCATTGGACTGCCAAGGATATGAGTTTCCTGAGGAACGGTGTGTGCACACTTAAAATTCGACATTAGATTTTTCGTATGGAGAATAATTTTTTCATCCAACTTGCTAAAATACAAAGTAAACTTAACCTTTTAATTTTTGTACTTGTTGTTTTCTACCATGAAATTTTACTTTTACAACACTGTTAATTTAGTACACTGTTCTTTTCCAGTGTCTCTTCTATTTGAAGTAAAAATTGTCATTTAGGACATATACTGTGGTATTTTTCGAATATGAACGTTAACATGAGGTATTCAAATTTACTTTCAGTTAAGAGATAAATGTGTTTTGAATTTAGTTTCTTGGGCTGTTTTACTAAGCCGTTGTTCCATTTACCTCCCATCACAGGAACAACTATTTCTTTAAAACAAGGCCTTTCTGTTAAATGTCTATGGCAGTCTGCTTGGCAGCTGTAGACACAATTTGGGTCACTGTGTTGGAATTTGAGTATATATGTGTATATTCTGTGCCACCTCTGACACTATTATGTCATGAATTGAATGCACAAGTGAATAGATGATGATGGTGATTTATTCTGATAAAAGAGACAGAATGACCTGAAGGTAATTCTTTACACTAAGGACACAATATATAATTAAGAACATTTATGAGCTTAAGACCTTTTCCTACACTGCTTTCTGTATTTTCTCAAAACTCTACCCCTAATGACCTCTCTCTTAATTGAAAAAATGGAAAGTCTCCGTAGATGTTGGTTAAACTAACTCACCAGTGCAGAAGACATACAGACAGCATATAACAGAGAGAGAATGGAATTACTGTGAGATAGTCTCAACTGGCATAAATCAGTGTTGCTGTGATTTACGCCATCAGAGAAGATGGACCAATATTACTTTTGTATTTCCTAAGGAACACCAAAATGTAAGTACAACTCAAAATTTTTTGTTCTTGTTTAGAAGTTTATAAAACTTAAATACAGCATGCCATAGGTAATGAGGGCCGTAAACGACTGCTGAAGAAAGATTTTTAAGGAGGTAGAGCTAAGAGCACATTGTCTCAATTCATGTGTAGCCATTGACATTACCTGTCCTAATGAAGCAACAGTGAGGTTGAGCTAGATGACCTTTAAAAGGATCCTTTCAATACAAACAACTCCATGATTCTATAGGTTGAGAAGATTGAGGATAGCAAGACCCATACCTGAGTTTCTTTGAAGTTTCAGAATAGATTTGGTTGTACAAATATAATTTCTGTTCCCGCCAATCATGGTATTTAATTTAGTGTCTTGCCCACACCATGTTTGAGCTGCTTTTAATAACTCAGCAACCAGATCTCTGATGTTTTGAGGTTTTTATTCCATCAAATTTAGATTTCCCTAGTATTTTCCTAGGAATAATAATTAAAAAAAATCAGAGTAAAATGAAAGTGAAACTCTTGTTTTCTTGAAAGTAAATAGTTAGAAAGAAACTTAAACACAACATCAAGGGTTTAATTTCTTCTCTGTGTCTAACACCAAGAGATTAAAAATTTGTGAACAATTTTTAATTTATCAGGCTGGAAGGATTTTTAAGATAAAAATCAAATGTAGATTTCCTTCTTTTGCCTTTTACAGTTTTTCACTAAACTTGGGTGAACTGCTCTGGGGTGAAAGGACTGAATGGAGTTCATTTAGGGCCACATTTGATGAAAGGCAGAAGATTGTGATCAAGAGCATATGGGATTGGAGTTGGAGGAGAGGTTGACATTTTTATGGAATAATGATGATTAGCAAAACTGGGCTTTTCAAAATTGTCTATGAACTGTTCTGAAGCTAAGACTTCTTGGTGTTCGCAGATTTATAATCTATGGAGAGAAAAAAAGCAGAAACTTTCATTGCTAAGGTATCTTATTTCAAGAAATCTTTGCCATACAGTTGTAAAATGTGCACATCCTGTGAGCAGAAATGAAACAGGTTTCTTAGTCATTTTTATCCTTTATGCTGTTCCTTGAAGAACCTGAAGGCTCAAGAGGTCATACACTGGAAGAACTAGTAACTGCAATAGCAAAAGAATATCTGTAATTCAGACTCTTTCACATTTGTTCTTGTTTGTTACCAAAACCTTAATGCCTATTTGTAGTAGGAATGAAATACATGTACCCCTAGGCCACATATTCTTGGAATCCAGTTCTTTGAGTCTGGACCATTCCACTGTGTGAACCAAAGACATGTGAAGAGAACTGTGAGATTTGATTTTAAAGTGTGCTCCTGAGGACATTTGTATAGACACACTGCCTCTTGAAATCCACCTGTGCAGGCAGGTATTGCACCTACTGAAAGAGAGGAATATGAGGGATAACTGAGAGGAAAGGTGGCAATAAAACTGTGATGACTATCATAAAAGGAAAACAAATCACAGCAAGATAATTTGGAATCTAATGGGATCATGATGAAGAGATTTTACATCAGAAAAAAAATTTGATCTATTTCTTTGTCTTGGGGTGGCTTTATGCTGTTGTATCCCTTATCACCGCTCTATGCCAGACATGAGTCTTGTGCCTTTCTATGCCTTTAAAACTGAGCTCAAGAGAGAGAGAAAAAAACTGAGTGAACTTTTCAAACTTCAAGGACACAGAGATTAGCTGTTGCTGCTTCTTGCTGAGGAGCAGAGGCAGTATTTTTCTCGCTTTTCAGCCAGGTTTGTTTTTTCGGCTCTGCTTCTTCGGAGAGAGACAGAGAGTGGTTTTTCTGGGACTTCGGTTTCTTTTTCCTTCTCTTCTGGACTTGCTCAGAACACCAGAACATCAGAACCCCACCAGGGGACCTTCCATCAGCCTGGAGGGGGACCCCCATGCCAACCCAGCTCCGAGGAGAAGGAGAGAGAGACCACACCCACAGAAGGACTCTAAAATCTTTCAGGTTTTCTCTCATAACGAGAGCTTTTTGTTATTTAGCATTATTATTATTCTTTTCCTGTGTGTTTGTTAAATAAATAGTTTTTATTTTCTTTTTCACATTCCTCCGAGGAAAATCCTTTTTTTTTCCTGAACCTGGTGGGGGAGGGGGGGCTGTAACCCGTCTTCCTTTGAGGAGACGTTCCTTTTGGACATTTCCCTGGAATTTGGCCCAAACCACCACATTATTTTTTTAAATAAACTTGTAAGCGCAAATACACACACACATGCATATATATACGTGTAACCCCTTCATTGTCAGACAAATACTTTGGCTCAGATTTGTTCACTGCATAACCTAGGAAGAACTTCTTTGGGTGCATCCTTCATGTAAATTCTTTTTTTCCTCCTCTTTTCTACAGGGTGTCTGATGCACAATCACTTTACTTTGTTCCCATTAGATTCCAAACTACATTACTGTCAAAGTCATTCAGCATCCGGATCTGAAATACTCTCCAATCCATATCTGCTTATTATATTCTTAAATACTCTGACTTTAAACCAGAAAAATCCATACTGGGAGAATTGCAGAAGAGGTGATGGGGTGGGTTTTTCTGGGGGGGCTGATAGGGGGCCGAGAGAGGGTGTTGGTTAGAGACTTTTTAGACAGTAGTTTGCAACACATTCCAAGAATAAGGTTTTGAGTGTTTATCGCTGCTCTACTCAGTTCTCAGGAGAACGTGTTGGCATTGGTTTCAGCAATCAGTGTCAATATTTCTGAGCTCATGACAAAATTCCATATAAGCCTCTCCTTTCCCTCTGCTTTATTCTTATCCCGATTCCAAAGGACAGTCTTATAGGAGAACCATAGAGACTGAATAATTGCTCAGCATGTAAAACATAAAGCAAAGCAATGAAGATAATGAATGTATTTGGACAGGATATGCCAGTTCAAAAGGTCTCAGTTCTTTATGCTGGCTTCCCACACATTGTCATACAGTGTTATGTAGCTATTTTTTGGGTGATTTGGTTCATCTTCTTTGGTATTACTGCAGTGCTACCATGTCAATTGCAATACTTATTTAATACTACTGCTTACCAGTTTTGATATTTTTTTTATCATTCTGTGAACCAAAGTATTTTACAGTAACTTGCATAGGAGTTCTGGCATTCTGTCTCCAGTTTGAAATGCTGAACACATCTAAGAGGGATATTTAATGTTACCATCTAAATGAGATTTCAACCATGTAGCATCACCATTTTGGTCTTTTTTTTTTTTTTTGAACATTACTTTCTTATTTACAAGGAAATATCTGAACCTTTTCCAAAACATCTCTTTCACTATTCTAGCATTCTAATTTTTTCACCAACACTCTGAAACACTGATATTGACTTCTGGAAGGAACAGAGAGATGAAACACGCTGAGAAAATTCTATATTTATGCTAGTGATATTAAAGAACCAAAGTGTGCTTTCATTTTGTATGATGACTTTTCTTTGGCAAAACATTAAAAGTTATGGGGGGATCACTGAAAAAGATGGTCTTTGGCAGCCTGAAGTCTGGTGTAATGTTTACTATGTCTGAGTTAGATACTTGAGAGCAGTATTTTTACAATGATTTAGCTGTATCCCTTGTACTTGATGTCTTTTTCCCTCCATTGCCCTAACTTGGCAAGAAAGTGCTGTTGTACATATTTTAAAAGCAAGAGGCAAAGGGGCAGGATTTGTATGGAGTACAAAGGATTTTGGTACTCAAGGTGTGACGTATCAGTGTACAGTCTCTTTAAAGCCATCTGTGAATATAATCCATTGGCTGAGTTCCCTGTACATCGAACAGATAGACAAAATGTTGGAAAATTTAGAAGTCTGGGTGCTAAAAGGCAACAAATTAAAACCAGCAAATAGGAAATATGAGACAAGGCTTTGGATAAATGTATCCTCCATTCCTGTTTGTCCTAAATCCTTTCCTTCTAAGACAGTTCAAGTATGTCTTGGAACATAGAGACAGAAGAAATAGCAGAAGTACCTTTTTCTAGAGTGTTTCTACAGCAGTCTAGGACATTCTTTTTCCTGTATTTTTATTTGTCAATTATTCTCATAGCCAGGAAATTCACATTCCTAAGTCTCCCAACATCAAATGCTGTTTTGGCACAATTGTAGGGGGCCTTATTATTTACATATAAATGCCTAAAATAGTAGAAGTCATTGCCAAATTCCCTTGTCCTAAAAGATACATTTGCATTAATTATATATGGACTTGGATTTCTAACTTAGTTTCCTGTGACCTAGTTGATCTACCCCCAGAACCATCCTTTCTTTACACTGTTAATAAAAAGAAGAAAAAGTATATGCTAAATACCAAAGAATAAAATTCCTGACAACCCAGTTTATTGCAAAGATTTTATAATTTATGTTCCTTTATAAATACTTCTTCTCTCTCTTGGTTACTGCCTTTTTTATCCTTGTACTAAATCTTGACTGTTTAGGTTTCGTGCTTTAGACTCATCACAACTGCACTAAACAATACAATCAATCCTCCTTATCATTTCTGGAAGCTAAAGAGACAGCAAATATGGACAACTGAGCAGAGTCATAGAAAAGCAGAATGAAATCAGCTTCAGTACAAAGGTTATAATAAGACACTGATGCCTTCCCTGTCTGTCATTGCAGTCCATCCTTGTCATTTTCTTATCAGACAATAGTTAATGCCTTTCATCCTCCCATATGAGTGCAGTTTTAAGTCAACTTGCCACAACCAATTTTTTATTTCTCTGATATCCTGTAACTACGTTCCTCAGTCTTACTGTTAAAAGTAATGTTGTGCAGGGGGGTCAACCCTGGTGCACATTGTGTGTCAGCAGACTGGAGTTCAAAAATGACTCTGCCACTCAGTCAGAACTTGAGTGAGGCATTGCCATTTGTTTTCTTTACCTTAATTTGCTTATCTAATGTGTGCAAATTTGCTGCATAAGTGAAAAGTAGCATTATTTATTATCTGTGATATTGGGACAAGAGAGGTGTGCAAAGCATTTACATACCTTGAGTTAAAAATATATATATACCTAGTACCACTTTAAGGACTCCAAAGTTCAAGAGCACACACTCAGAACGTTCTGTAGGTATACAGGGTAAGTGAAAGAAAAACAGTTAATTATAAATAGTAAACAGGTTTTTAAATTGGCACTTTGTATCACTCCTGTTGTTCTGATACTTGTGATGTATTGATGATGTTAAGTGAACATAAACTTCCATAAGATTGATATGTAGGAGCCACAAATCTTCCACCTTTGGTATCTCAAACTGGACATTAAATGTTTATCAAATCTTAAAAAGACAGACTAGGAACTTAGCTCCTAAGACAAAATTAAAAATATAAGAAAATACATACACATAGAGAAACAGTAAATTTAAAATATTAAGGATTACAGTATCTATGGAAAATTAATTGCAAATGTTCATTTACAACCTCTGCTAACAGATTGCATAAACATGTTTTGTGACATATACATGCATTTGTAGACTTCTTACTTTAAATGCCAGTTTTGAATGAAATATTTATGGAATGGTATTTAACAAGCTTTTGGGGAGCAGCTTGTTCTGAGACAATGTGCAGGCAGAAAAGAAGGTGGGAAAGGGATTAAGAGATTACTTACTTCTATTGTTTTTTCCAAATCTAGTCATTGTAACTGCCCTAATGGCATTTAAAAACACAGAGGGTACCTTTTCATGGCCTGTGAATATCACTTTATGTTTCACTTTCTTCCAATCAGCCTTGAGGAAACTTTCAGGAATGCCTCTCTCCAAAAAAACCCTGAACTTTCTGTTTTTCTAAGGATGATTTACCATCTGTTCTCAGATAGAGCTTAAGAAGAGCTACATTATTTCTATATATTTAACAGCCTGACCTTTTCAGATTAAAGTCAGAGGTACTGGCATAAATTCTTGACAGCATGGTGAAGAAAAGATATCAGTACTCCAGAGGCAACATTGCATATACGTGCTTTCCAGTACCATGCGCAATCAGACATGTGAGAAATGTATGGAAAAAAAAATGCAAATGTTTCCTATTTATCCTAAAGGAACACAGCCAGCCTGGCTTTTGCTTTTTAAAAAGATAGATGTTAAGATCTCAAAAGAAAAGAATGTGAGAAAAACTTCATCAAAGGCAGACAAATCTTGCTTGCTTGCAATATTCAAAAATGTGAAGAAAGTAAAAAGAATACCGCTTAACCCTGCCAAGAAAGAACAAGATGATTCTGCGTGTAGTTTTAAAACAGATGTAAAAATTGACATCTTTAAAAAAGGGGGGAAATCCTAGCAATAACATACTCTCTTTGCTATCCATTGCACTGTAAAGAAGGAATGTTAATTACTTTTTTTTCCTTTCAATAGCAGGAAAGCCCTAATTTCATCTACACTGAAAATATGCCCAGACCACAAGTATTTGAAAGCAAGGGAACACCTGCAAGTCAAGCAAGAATGAAATGGAGACTGCCAGAGGCTGTAATTTTCTTTACTTGGTTCTTTGCTGTGAAATGCATCAGGGGTATTATCAGATCATTTACTGACATGAAAAAAAGGTACTCACAGATTTCCCTGTCACAAACATAGTTCCTGATCAGAAATCTACTGTGGCCAGGAGAAAGATTATCACTTACTTCAGTGGCAAACTATTTGAGGTCTAAAGTGTTGTTGAACTTAGTACAGTAACATCAATATAATCAATTAAAAAATTTAAAAATTTTAAATAAAAAGATAAAACTTTTATTTTCATACAAATAAAAATAAATTGGTCTTTACAGTTAATTATAAATAGTAATCAGTTTTTTGAACTGACACTTTGTATCACTTGTTGTTCTGATACTTATGATGTATAGACAGTGTTAAGGGAACAGGTTTTTTTGGTGTACTTGCACCGACCTATTCTATTTCATGGCAAGTTTTAAGCACCACTTTTTTCTAGTTCAGTACCTTTAGACGTATTATGAAAATTACTACTGTCAGGAAGTTAATGTTTTCTTAATATAAAACACCAACTGCTTTTCAGTTTAAATTTCTGCTTTTTTCATTTTTTTTATTAGCATTCATTTAGAAATTATTACATTCACTGTGACAATACAAATGTCATATATTTTCCGGTTGAAAATTTAAGTGAAAACTGTGGGCTTTAATGACTTCTGTTGATTTGGATAAAACAACAGACGTTGATCAATCTGCCTCTGTTTTACCATCACTGAAAATACTCTGTCCAGGTTTAATTATGTTGAGTTGCTAAGGATATATTTATAGCAATATAAGTGCAATATTTCTATATCTCTCTAAAGCTCAATAAATTAAACACAGGGAAAGTTGTTTTTCTGCTGTTGCTATGTATAGTCAAAATTTATGCTACATGTGGCTCAATTTTCAACCTGCCTAACACTACATATGGGACACAAGCCCTTGATTTACTCATGCTGGGAGATTCCATCAGAACAGTCATGAGTGCCCATGAACTTTCCAGTAAATTCTATAAATTAGACACTTAAACATGTTATGGACCTTCATCTCTTTCTCACTTTGTGCTTGTAAATTTGGAGGAACCTTATCTTAAATTTCTTATGTACTGACACATCTCAGCAATCTTTTTTTTGGTTTTTTTTTTGTGGTTATAAATATTGCTGGAACTTGGGAAAATTAATTTTACAAATTGGGGTAGAAAGAGAAAATAAATTTGATTTGAAGAAAGTCACTTTAGCCTGAAAAACCTGGTCTTCCTAGGTGTCTGCTACAGTTACTGTAGGGAAAAATATCCTCTGCTTTGAGGAGTATTCAGAGTATCTGAGTTCATGTTGTAAAACATCTTGTGAAATAGTGTCTCTGTTTCTGTTGAAAAAGAAAGGAGTTAGCATCCCACAGCTACAGCTGACCTTCCTAAATGCCTAAATACTCTTTCAGCTGGTTTGCCAGGATGTTATATTGGAAATCTCAACCTAAGGCCCAAATTGCCATCAACAAAGTCATATTTCCTCTCCAGAAGTTAATTTTAGAAACCATTCTGAAAATCAGAACTCATATATTCTACATTTTTTTAAAATTTATGTTCAGAAAGAAAATATCTTTTTAAACTTTGCTCAGTTTTCATCTCAGTCTGAGTATCCACATGACCAAATGGGAAGTTCACAAATCAAGATCACAAATCAAGTAGCTGAATGACCTTACACTAGAAAATCACCAAGCATTCTCTAAGACTATTATCCCATCCCTCCCCCTGAGGCAAGGAAATTTGGAAGTCTTGAAAAACTTTGGCATTTGTCACCAAGTAGCCAGACCTAAACTGGATTATGTAGACATTCACCAAAACTGCAACATGAGCACATCTTGGGGTGAAACCTGATCGCTAGACCCCTTTGTCTACCAGTACACCTGATTCCCACATCAAACATTTTATGCAAATTTTCTGACTTAGATCTTCTTAGGATAGTAATGAATAGAACTCAGTAATAACAAAGTCCAGGCTGCTGTGGTATTTATTCCCAATAAAAAAGGCACATTTTGCTGCTAGTAAGGCCCAATTTGACAGGACTGAGAAGAAGTGATGAATTTGGAAGCATATCTCAGACCCTTTTTGGCCCTAACAAGTATTTATTTTTCTTTATTACAGTCTTCAGCCTAGAAAGCATTCAAAAGAATGCAAATAACAGCACACACACACACGTACAGAAACGTGCTCATGCACACATACACACGCTCAAAAACAGGCTGGGGTTCCATCAAAGAGAAAAGGTACAAATAAACTAAACAGGAGCAATTTGAAATGTTTTAATATGGAAATTCCAGAAGGGTGTAAACTTGGTAGACTCCTGGTGAGATAGAGAAATAAGATTGAGTTGAAAGTTTACAGTACCAAACGTCGTTAGGAAAAAGCTTTGCAATTTTAGTAATGCATGTCAAGAAGAATATGCTTAGGCAAACACGAGAGGTAGTGAAGGTGACAGCTTTTGCCAGGTATCTGTGGTTTACCTTTGTCAGAAGTGTGATTAATCCAATCCCCTCCACTACCACATCTACACCGATACAGTTTGCGAAAAACAGGAAATCTGGAAAGACTGCAGGAATTTATGAGATATTTTATTTCTCAGAGTAATTAGTGCTCTCGGAAAGACTAATCTTTAGTGAATCCCATGTGGAGTGACATTTTTTAAACTGAAATAGTGCCTTCATTGATATTCTAGTAGCACAGAAAATTTATCTATTTACTTATTTACTCTGGTAAAAATTACTTTTTTCTTGTTAATTTTCATGGCCCACAGAAGGCTTCTCTAATGGAGGAAAAGATATGTGTGTCAGGGGATCTTTCTGCAGTGAAAATATCATTTTTTGTCCATTAGGACTGACTGATAATGGGTGATTATTTCCTCACTGCAACATAGCATTTCTTCCCTGTTTTTTGTTGAGTGTCTGCTCACATGGAAACAGACCTATGTTAAAAATAGGCACTTTTATGTTTTCTTGTGGCTTTCAGTCGTGATCATATTCCTCATGTGCAGCTCCAGAGATGCAGATGGGTGCTGTGCAGACTGCAGAAAGGGGCACAGGCCATCCTGCTCATTTCAGCAAGTCCCTGCTCAGGAGCAGTTAGACCCTCCCAAAGTGTTTTCAGATCATTTTCAACTGCATTACAGGCATTTTCTTAAGGAGAGTTTTTAGTCTGTATGGCTATAACTCTCTTATAATGCTTGAGGGTAATGGCTAGAAATAATATTCTTAACTGTTAAGGATTAATTTCATTTTTGCATGAATGGACTTAACACTGGCATTACAAAAAGTGTTAAAACAGTATGAGGATTACATAGACAAATATAAACTCTTTGCTGAATAATTTGGTGAATCCTGTGCTGATAAAAGAGCACTTTAGATCCCAACATCCACATTTTATATCCTGTACTGCTTTCCTAGGTCACGTTGCATGGTTTCCTAATGCTCATGCTGCGAGAGTTTTGACACTGAGAAGCCATGTGTGGGAAGTGTGCTTGTCAGAGAGACACACTTTGAGATGCTCTTTATTTGAAACCAACCTGCCTTGTCGTGTGTTTGGTATAGACCCATGCTGTTTTGAAGAGACAAGCAAGGAATCTTTGTTATCTGTCTACTGTTATGCTTCAAGACTGTGCTTCTTTAGATGAAACTGCAGTTGTGCTAAGATTACATCTGTGCTGAATTCAGTTCTGTCCTCTAAGAAGACTTTACAGAATGAACAAGGGTGATAAAATTCATAGACCTGGGAAGCTATTTCTCAGGTTATCAGCTTTCTTACAGTCTGAATGATATGAAAATCACACAAATCTCTCTTGTGATAACCCAATCCATCTTGTACCACTGCCTGAAGTACACATGTATCTATATAACTATATGATACACAGAACACTGGAAGTTTTTGTTAGCTGAACTAGAACTTGATGAAAAAGTGCAGAACTGGAGCTTGTTGAAAAGCAGTCACTAATTTGCCAAGAAATATGATTTATTCCAGCAATTAGTGGTGTTTTCAGAATTGTCATCAAATTCCATGTTTTGTCTGATCAGAACAGTGATGATAAGAGCATAAAGACTGTTCAGAAGGAGCTACCTACTGTCCTTCAAGCACTCACTGCTTTCTACAGGAGAGTTCTTGTTGGGACATAGGCATCGTGATGTAACCCTGAGTGGGCTCATGAGTCCAGAAGTAAAGTATATTAGTTGCACGTAGAAAAGGCCTAAAACCTTGCCCTATTATTATCCCTTTTTCAAATATGCTAACAGTGCTGGCACCAGAGATTTTTCAGTGTTCATGTCTAGTATTTGAGGTATATGAAGCATACACACGCACACACACACACACACATATATATATGTATTTGAATCCCATCACAGTTTTGCAGACTAAAGCAGCAGTAGCAAGCCATGGGGACTAGGTGACACAGATAAAGTTTGAAGCAGAATTTTCGTCTCTCTTCCCTAGGCAGGTGTGATTCATGACACAAACTGGAATAAAATACCCTCCCATGAGAACGGAATGCCGTGCTTTTTATCCTCAGGTGGTATAAATAGCATAAATCAATATAGTAGTGCCAATTTACATAAATTTCTACACAGAATTTGGCTAAATGACAACTCATAAGGATATGATAACATTCTGCAAGTATTTGAAGGCCATAAACACTAAGCAGGGAGACAAATGATTTAGGGTGGCATAAGGAGATGTAATTAGGAGCAATGGGAGGAAATTAAGGGAGGAAAAATTTAGGCTGAATATCAGAAACAATTTTCTGACAGTGAGATGTATTAGACTCTGGAAAATAAGTCTCCCAATGGACATTCCATTGCTCAAGATGTTTAGACTGGACAAAGTACTAATGCATATCCAACAGGGACAAATTTTGCAATGTATGGTACATAGGCAAGAAACCAGAGACATTTAATGGGATAAAAAGAATTCTGCACTAAGAAAAACAAACAAATCTTTTCTATTATCGCTTTCAACAAATGCAGTAATATTTCTGTATCTTTTACATATGTGCATTTATACATGGAAACATATAGAGAAACATTATTCTTCTCTTTTTTTGTCTGAAAATTGAAAAGTTTTTAAAAGTATAACTTCAGTTTAATGGCAAATTTCATAATGGCAAATTTCTTGTCCTCTGTTATCTATCAAATTCAGAACTGCTACATTTTCTATGATTTAATTTTTCATTTAACACAGGAAAAAATCCCATATATTTAATTTTTTTTATACAAAAGTTTCATTCTTTTGTGTGTTGTAGAACTGGATATCCTTCTGGAACTGTATAAGTATTTTTGTAGAAGTTGATTGTGGTATAATTTTTCAGGAGTTTTGTGAGAAATACAAACTTGAGCAACTCTCTCAAAAAAATCCCCCCCAAAAAAACATGTTGCAGTTTTGAATTACAAGAGGATAAGTAGCTTTGACTGCTGAAACTGCAGTATACTCAAAAGCATGGTTCAAAGTATAAAAAGATTGGTTCACACTCTCACAGTCCCAGTTTCACCAAAATCCACCATCACTAAAGTTGGAAGTATCTGCATAACTCTAGGAAATGTGCAGTTGGGAACTTGCATAGCTATCAGTCTAAATCCTTGAGCTTCAGAAGCAACAATCAGCTAACTTCTAAAGGAAATTAAATTGATGTTTAACATTTTTAAACTGAATTTTGATAACACTGTGGAGAGTTTACATATTTGTGGTTTTTGCCTGAGTGACTTTAAGTGTTCAAGTTGTCATTACTATACAGTAGTAATAACAAAAACCATTGTGCCTCAAGTATTGTAACATAAAAAATCCGGTTTTATACCATGGGAATGATAGACACTCTTGGTTATATTAACACTAATTCTGAAGTGATGACAACTTCAAGTTTATGTCTTGCAATCTTTATTTAGGTAAGTCAAAGAATGCTGAGAAAAGAGAGAATCACACCAATACATTTATTTTATTATTTTAACACCATTTAGGGTTGAAAGCTCTGTGAGTTTTTTACAGTATACTTGCTTTCCTTAGCTATTTACCTTCAGAGGTAAATACTAATAATAGTAATACTACTAGTTATTTACCTTCAGAGGACACTTATTATAGAGTGGATGAAATATACTGGATTTAATTGGAAACCAGATGGATATATTTTTTACTAGTGTACCATATCATAAGTCATCGTGTCTTACAGGTGTTAAAAGTTTCTCTAGGTTTTATTCTATCAGAAAAAAAAATAATTGCTTTACTCTCTTTAGAGCTTACTATATGTCAACAAAAGAGCAGAAAATCTAAATATATTTTCGGTAAGAGCATGAAACAGAACCATTTATACTGTATGTGCAGCCAATTGTGATATGGCTAAAACTAGTTTTGGCAGACCCCGTGACCCGTCTTCAACTCCCTGTGCTGTGGATTTTATGTTAAAAAGACCGTAGTCCTTTGAAGATATCAGGTTGCTTACACAGATACTTCTCAAAATTTGACTTCTGAGTATCAAGTTTGTTTCTATTCCTTTGTTGGAATTACGTCAGAAAACTAAGATAATTTAAAAAATAAATCTATTTTAAAACAATAAAGGATACTTTTAAATAGAATAATATTTTTTGCTTATTCTCATGCTAAATTTTAACTTTTTATTTTTAAAAATTGTTGCTTGTAATTTACTAATTAAAACACTTCAAAGCAGATTGAAATCATATAAGAGCTATCTTTGGATTTGATTGCTGTAAGTACACACATTAAACATTTGACAGAATGTTTAAGTTTTCATGAGAAAGGCTTGAATGGCAGCTAGTAAACAATACAGAGTCACTGTATTCAGAACCCACACAGGGGATAACCCCATAATATGATATCATCATGGTTGATGCAATGCAGCCTGATTAAGCAAAAACAAGTTTGTGATTGTCTTTGTTCCAGAGGAGATTGGTATCCATTCTTTAATTTCATTTCTGATCTTTTTCAGACCTCTCACAATTCCGGAGCTCCATTTACACAAGAGGGGATGTAACAGAAGAACACTGTGGTGACAGCACATAATGCCTTTAAAGCTGGTAAGATTCCCTTAAGCTTGATAGCTGTAGGCCGATGAGGACTTGCTGTTGTCGTAAGAGGAATCTCATAGCCATGTGTGCCATTGTTATGTTAAGGACGGGTGTGTGCTGTTGATGTCCATTTCTATAGCTGGATCTCCTGGATCTTCTGATCATACTCCAAAACATGTTCACCCTGGAGATAAAGTGGACAAAATTTCTTCACTCTGAAAAAATGTGTTCTTAACTTAAATGTGCTTGCCTCAGATCATTTAAAATTAATATACCAATAAAGACAGCAATTTTAATTCCTCCAGCTGAGCTATGGGCTCTCTTTTAAGCAAAACTGGTGGAGCAAGTGAACTGCTTTGCAGACATCCATCATGTTGCATGGTGTTATTTGTTGTACAGAGTCATTGCAGGTGTTGGAAAGTTTCAAGGGCTTAACCCAACCGAAGATTGAGATAACTTGTCTGACTGCTGCATTAGACTGATTTTATTTACTTGGGTTAGTGAAGCTGGGTTAGAAAAACACTCTTTTTCCTACAGACATGCCCTTTCTCTGTTTTCCTAAGTGAAGTATTTTCAAAGGTTTCTGGAGTTCAGAAAAGAGTTTGAATGTGCAAACAAAAAGATCTTTTAAAGAACACAGTAAAAAATGAACCCCTGCAGTTGCTGCAGTGCAGGATGTTCTGCATCTGAATCTAATGAGTCTGAATAAGTTAGCTCTTGAAAAGCTGCAGTCTATCCTGCAGCTTTTCAGGCCCACTTGGTGACGGACATTTTGGCAGGACTCGAGCTGTGGTTCAGTGACAGCAAAGGGTTTGCCTCCATAACCAACTGACAATGGAAATCTTTGGATTTTTCTCTTTTCCTTTTATTTGTTTAATTTTTTTAAATTCTCAGGAGAATCTTCTAGAGGATAAAAAAAAATATTATCAATATCGTAAGTGACTGGACTTCTTAGAAAGCTTATAATAAACATGATATAATATCAGTTTAGTACTTAAAACATCTCATTTACATGCTGCAATGGTTTGAGGGTTTGGGATGTCTTTATGTTGAGACACTATCTATAGAAAAGGCATTGCATAACTGTACTGTGAATTTTATGATTTCAAACACAGCACACAATAACTAAAGAATTCTACATACTTTGGAGTGTATAAAACCATATTAATACTTAATCTCTTCTTTCTACTACAGCTGTATTGGGATTCTGTGCATTCTTGAGCTGTCATAGAATTTTCTACAGAACTTATCCCTTCAGGAGAGACTTCTATCCAGTGGGGTTTTTTATGTTCTTTCCCTTTCCCTTTCCCTTTCCCTTTCCCTTTCCCTTTCCCTTTCCCTTTCCCTTTCCCCTTTCCCTTTCATCTCCCTTTGACACTTAATCTGAAAAACCCAAGCCCAGTATGGAGTGTCATCCTTCTGAATTTCCAGATAGAGATTGTAAGAATAGTTTTAGGAGGTATGACTTTCTAAGATCATGTCACTCAAAATGCCACAAAATCTTTAATACCATACTCACAGAGTCTGGCATCTTTCCAATGTATTATAGAATTCAAGACTTTAAAGAGGGAAACAACCATTTTGCAGCAATAAGACATCTAACACTATAAGTTTTCTTTGTCTGCTGGGAAATTCCTGTAGATGTTTTTTCTTTTACATAATTACATGCTGCTGACAAGGTGGTGGCAGTTACAAATGCTGTAGTAACCCACTGCATTATCTCTGGGGAAGACAAGAAATTTCTATTTGAAGAGCACACACTCCTGAAACAATCAAATGTCTCCTGAGATTTGAAATGGTTGTATCTGCCACAACATGGCAGGTTGCTTCCCCCAGGGGCACACACAGCCTGGAGGCTGCTGTTGTCATCTCTGTGGAATCTGCTAACAAAGGAATTAAGGGGAGCAGTCTGGCTTGTGCCTGGTTGAATTCACTTACAGCACTAAGCCTAGACTTGGTTAACATCTCCAGTTTGGATGCCATGCATCTCCAAATTACAGTGGATATTGAACTACATTTTCCTGAAACAGCTTCTCCTTTTTTCCCTTTCAACATAACATCTTTACTGCAGAGACATAGTTTTTAAACTTTCTTCTCTTAGTTATTCCTTTATTTATCTTTCTTCTGGAGATATCTGGGACTTAACAGTATGAATTATTAACCTTAATGCTTTTTTCCTCTGGAGCTCTTGATAGGTTTTGTACCTTTTAAAAACCAACACAGAGTGAGAACCTGTCATATTTATTTTCCCAAGGATCCTCTTTCAAAGATAGCAAGAGATACTTTAACATCTTTCTCTCTCTTTTCTGCTGAAAGGGAGTAAATTTGGTGGCAGCAGTGAGGAAGGTGAGTTAATGAAGTAAATTTCTGTTTATTTCTGGGTTACTAGAAGAGTTAACTTATTACTTACTAATATTAATTCAGCGTGGATTTGAAACAACTCCATATACCATAGCTAATGAAGCTGAATTATTATTTTAAAAAGTATTCAATTCTTTCATCTTACATAATTTAGAGAATGAATAATTCTTAACTGTTTATTGTTATTACAGCACAGGTTCATTGCACCTAATTTACCACTTTTGTAACACATAAAAATTATGCCAATGCCTGCCTACTACCACCTCTTTAGTGAGAGAACAGACAACAGAGCTCTTGATTGCCTTTAATGGGTAGATAGCATTGAAGGCAAAGCTTTGATTTCAATACCTTAAAAATGAGGAACTGAGAATTCACCTTCCAAGGATCTGATATTCTTCAGTTATATCTATTTGCATTCCTTATCCTAGAGTCTAAATTTGTAAGTGGAACACACTCAATACAAAGAGCTTTTGGGTTGTGTGAATTTTAGATTGAGATTTTTTTTCAATAAAGTTATCAAACTTTGACATTAAGATACTTCAAAGTCATTAAGGCATGAATCCTTTTTTTTTAATATAATCAGGTTTTAATTGGGTTCAACAAAAACCAAAAGGTTTATTTCAGATTTGAAGTATTCATCTGTATGGTCTTACCTACTACCGAACCTGCAAAATAAATAATCTGATTTTCCCCACAGGGCTTTGGGCTACGAGGCCGTGTTCACCTCTTGATCTACAGCAGTCTTTGATGCTCTTTACAGGGTACATGGTTCTTGGAGAGAATATTTTGCAAAAGTATGTTTCTGTTTCCTTCATCTTACATTGAAGATATACTATAAATCCCAGCAGTTTCTAGGCTATACTGGCAGCTTATAAATGAAAAATATGGCCTATTAGAAATACTAGTTCATCTTTCAGCTTCATTTGAGTACCTGGTACAGTGTCTGTGAAACCACTAAAATAAACCTATGAAAAAAGCTAAACGCAGCCCCAAATATATTGTTTAAATTCCATATTCATTTGAAGATTAAATATGTGAAATATTTGAGTTTTTCTCTAGGTATCTACTAGATTTGTGCAAATTGAGCTGTGGAATCAAATGTATGTATTTTCCTTGCTATAAAGGCAAGAGATCTTAAAATTTTTTAGGCAAATTCAAGTACTGAAGGTCTATACAAGTCTCTTCATTTTATACAAGCCATTTAATCTCTTCTAATTAGTCTGCCATTCACAGTAAATATGAATTCATCAGCCTGCATTGTTTACTCAAATTTATTCCCTAATCACTCAAAGTAGATGATGACAGTCACAGGAACACAGGCTTTGCTAACCCCGAGCAGAGGTAAGCGGTGACTCCAGTGAAACTACTTACATTAGAATTTGTGCTCCAGCACCACTGAGTTACTAAACTCATGGAAAAGTACTGGTATATAAGTGTACAAAATACCTCCCATTCCTACAGTGTTATTTATTTCTTCATCTGTGGAATCACTCTCTAACACGCAGAGTTCCAGTGTAGAAGAGATTTTAATCCTGTCACATTCTGCACAAATGCAGAACAGTGTCATCCCAGACAAGGGAGATCAGAAGGAACAAACACGGGAATGCTGGAAAGCAGAATGGAATTGGTTAGGATGAAATGTAGTGCCCTCCGTGAAGGAGATCTTAAGTTTTTATTTAAAGCATCACAGCAACCAAAATGGTAAAGAAAAGATTTGAACGAGAATTAGACTTTTTGGAGTATTTGCAGCATGAGAGATAGGACAAGATATATTCTATTGTTAAGTGTCCTGCTTTGACCTAGAAGTAGCCTACCTAATCCAGTAATTTTATCTTTACCTGTCTTTTAATGTTCTTTTTCACTTTTTATTGTGCTAAATCACATTCTAACAGAAGACTGATTAGTACTACACCATTTAATTATCAACAATAAAATGTTAGCCACAATTAATATACTTTGAATATAATAACATATATTAACATATTTTAAAATGAAATTTTTCAAATCACAAGCAAAACCCATGTAAAATCACTCAACAGAAATTATGGAGTGGAAAGCAAAAGCCAAAACTTCTACTGAGCGCTGTAGGTCACGGAGAGATATTTTTCTTGATAAATTCTAAGACTTTATTTGTCATCCTTAATTCATTTACAGGGAAATAAAATACGAAACTTCAGTAGTTTCTTGTAGATTAGGTCTGTTTGTTCAAGAACACCATTAAAAACTCACAAAGCTATGCATTTGCTTAATAAGGGATAAGAAATTTAAACCAGATATACAACAACATTTTTGTCTTTTATCAAGGTGGGTGTCCATCGCTCTTTGAAATTTGAGCTTTCAGAAATAACAATACCAGTAAGGCAGTTATAATATGCAGCTCACTGTGAGATTTCACAGTGTTGGTTGTTGTAAAGTTACTAAGTGAAAGAACAGTGAAAATACAGTTTAAAAAGCAAACAAAATGCTAATGTTGGAATAACTTCTATTTGTTATCTCCCTTGTATGCAAAGACATAGAACCCTGCGTTTTCCTTTGTGGAACAGAAATGTTATCCTGTGGGCTCTTTAAATTACTGATGAAGCAGAGGATGCTTCATCTCCTCTCAGCAGCATCTCAAATCATATCAGCAGAATTTCATTAGCAGTTGATCAAAATTTGACATTTTGGATCTGTTTTAGGTTCTGGGTTACCATGAATGAAATAGATAATGGGTGATCTGATTAAGATACAATGAGAAACATCCAGTCATTTTGCTCAACCTCAGCTCTTGTAAACTAAACCCAACGTGATCCAAAGTTATCTTGGAGCTGTTGGTTATTTTGAAAGAATGGGTTTCAGGGTTTTTTTAAGATAGCAGCTTAATTTGCAAATAGAACTAGAAATCCATGAAAAATAATAATTATTTAGAACACATTCCAAATTTGAATACACCGGAAAAGTTCATGTGCATGTAAAACTGATCAAAATGCTTCCTTCCTTGTGGGGACCTTGTTGCTATCTACAACTTCCTTGTGTGGGTTAGGGTTGTGTCTTTATTGGTTTAGTAGTCATAATGCACAATGGTATTTACTCTGACACTGCGTAGAGTGCTAAAGATGTGGGTTTGGTTGTGGTTTTTTTCACAACTGTTTCAACACAGAAGATAATAAATCAGATAGTTACATCTGTCTATGCAGTTGTGTAGAGGTACTTTTATTACCAAATTTTCATGTTTCCAAAGGATTCTAGATTTCACCTTACTCTCGATTTTTTTTGTTTTGTTTTGTTTTGTTTTTTACTAAGGGGAAGGATCAAAGTCTCAGTGTAGGAGAATGAAGCTGTAGATCCCAAAGATTAAATTATAGCATTGTGCCATGTTTTCTGAGGAAAGCTTTTCTCATCCATGGTGCTTGCTTTGTGTAATAGAAACTCAGTCATAATAAAAGGTAAAAACTGAATCCAAATACATCAAATTTAAATTCAGTACTCTTAAGTTCAAGATTTTCTTTCTCCTATTAGGAGACTTGATTTGATATTTTCAGTTTAAATTACTCTATTTGCACAGAGTAATACAGATATCCCATTTCTGGAAAGATTTAGACTTGAGGGGTTTTTTGAGAGTTTAATTAATTTGGAGACATCTGCATTAATTTGAAATAGGAAACACTAATGATACCACTTTAGTCAGAGCAGCAGTTCATTATATTTTGACTTTCAAACCTTCTATCTGACCTAAATACAGTCCAGTTTCTCTCTGACATCTAAAAAATTTGCCTCAGAGTCTTCATGTCGCACACATTCACACATTTCTTTGAATTAATTTTAATAAAAAATTCCACTGCCCAAAAATACTCTAGTTATGATTAAATGTAAACATGAAATCACATTTTCAGGATGAGATATCAGGTTACTGCTTGTTACTTACTAGGAAAAATTAAGTCTTTTCTTCAAAAATAGGCAACCTAATAATATCAGTCAGACAATTATACCCTTTTATTATGCTATCTGTTTACACTAATTTGGTTTAGTATTCTTAAACATACAGCACAAACCAAGACTAAACATGCAACAAATATATCTGCAGGTTTGTGATGCACAGAAGTATGGCAAAGTTGAAAACGAAACAAAACAAAATAGATTTTTGAATTTATTCTTAATTGATATGATATCAGGACTTTATATTGATAAGATTTTGAGCCAGACCCGCAAAAGAAAAACTGTGTTGCATTAAACTCATATACTCCCTGTGGCTCATAATGGGCAAATCCTTTGTGTTGTTTGCATTCTCCCTTCAAATTATATATGTCATTGTAGATACTTCATATCTTCTCTGCTGGTGCAAGTTAGCATTGAAACATCCAAGCAATGTTGTTTATATAAACTGAAGAACTGACATTAACTTTTAGTTCCTGAACTGAGCACATATTTGACAACATATTTGTTGTGCACATGAACATGACAGATAAAAAGGGAACATTTTGTTGCTTCCACTGTTACACTGTATTGCTATAGTGCACAATTGTAAATAGAATTTTCTTTCATCTGAAGTTCAACTTCAATAAATGAATTGTGAAGAAAAATCATAAATAGATCAAACTTCTGAGATATTATCATGCATATGCTTTTAAAAAATTACGTGAAGTTTTGTTGAAAAACTACAGACCCCTTTCAATATATATCTGACAATGCAATAATATGTTTTTGGTAGATTTTTCATTAGTTGCAGTAGCCGAGTCTCAAAGATGAAACATATGAGACTGTAGGGTAATCTCATAGTTTTTAATTGCACTAATATCTTGGTGATGGGTTCTCAGCAATGAGCAATTTCTCCTTGTTTTACCTTTACTTTTGGGGATTGGAGAAAAGCAATAATTATTAACAATGATTCATTTAATCATGGAACTCTGATTAAATTCTTCACCATTGTAGTGTCCTTCAGGTTTAAATGAATATTTGGATTCATACCAAAAAAATGAGGTCCACACCATCTTATGAGGAACTTGTTTAGCCCATCACACAACTGGAGACATACGGTAAGAAAAAAAATTAATAAACAAGCAATCAAATAAACTTTTTTCTGAGGAGATTTATACTAAAAACAAAATAAATTCTTAGTTACAGAAATAACTGTAATTTGTAGTAATTCACATCTGCACAACTAGGAAAAGAACATGGGTTATTGCAGGTCTTACTAGTTTTTATTAGGACATCACCTAGAGGCCAATAAACAATGAAACTTGATTATGCTAGGTAATAGAAGATAATTTCCTTTCATAGAGTATTGATCACAAATTAACATTAAGTGCACGGAATGTGGGATGTCCTTAATATCACCAAGGTAAAAAGTGTCAGAAAGAATGAAGGACTCTCCCAATTTTTTTTTACTATTTTTGTAAGATGTAGTTGTTGATGAAAACTGAAATCCATGGAGAAAGGGAGGAAGGTAAGGAGCAGGGTTGTAGGTATGAAATAGATTAAAAGGAAATCTGGAGAAGAAACAGGTTGGAGATGAAAAGGAAGAGTTTCTAGGAAGCACCTCCAAGCCCTGATCAGAGAATGCCTTCCATTACTGCAGGAACAGGCAGGTCTATGACCACCCAGCCAACATTAGAATTGCTCCTTATGCAGCAGCTCCTCACACAGGCTCTATGAGTAGTTTGTCCCAATATCCACAACTGTTAGAAAAAAGTAATGAAAACTGTCACCAATGCAATGTAATATCACAGGCATATTTGTGGCTTTAGAAAGAACCATGTTGTGTAAATGAATACCATTGTAATTTATTCCTTCTGTAGTTTATTATGTTGGGTAGGAGATTTCAGTTTTGGTTTATTTTTTTCTTTGGCTTTTTATACATCAAAGCTACTTTGTCATAGAGTGTGCTAAGGTGATTTCTGTATTTATTGCTACAGTGATGAGTGAGAGAGAGAGAAAGTACTTGTTTATGACACCACAGATTTTCCCTTTTTCAGAAAAACTTTTCATCTTGCACTTCTGAGGTTTGGAGTAAAAAAAAATTCTTCTAATGTTTTGGATTCAAGGTAAAAACAATACACTTTTATTTAGCTTCAGGACATGATCAGGCAATCCTTCTTCAAGTCCATTCTCCTTTCTCTTCCTATCTAATTACTAGCACTAAAATTTATCTTCATTTGTGTTTTTTTCTGTTAGATAATACTAGAAGTGAAATCAAATTGAGGATTCGTTTAAAGTAATCCCATAAGCACGTCAGGCCTTAAGCTCATAAAGTCTGGGATAATTCAGGAAATCTTTGACATAATTTTTATGTAATACAGACTGTCTTCAAGGTTCATTTTTTTCCTCCCTTTAGAAATAAAGTATTGAAATTTTTGTATCATGGTGCAAGATTTAAAACTACATATTATGTACTGCATACTTATATGTATGTATACTTATGTACTGCAAACTTATAGTGTTTTCTCTAATAAATAATGATTAGAATTAGACTCTTTGAAGTAAATCTAATAAACGACCTGAATGACATCACAACTGATTTGTCGTAGAGTCATTATGTGTAATTGGCTAATGGTGTATTTACTCTTGTGCTATTGGATCACCCTCAGGGATAATTCCAGTAAGTCTTGCATCTCAAGAAGGATTTCTCTATAGAGGTAAATTATCTTTATTTTTTTAGTAAAGAGCACTAACTAATTACTTTTATTTAAATTCATTTGTAAAGCAATAAGTCTGTCTTGAGTTCTCACTGCATTTTCAAGTGATGAATTTGATGTTCTCTGATGCCTTGAATTTCCCCCTTGAGCCAAGAAAGGTGATGAGAAAAGGAAATGAAGCCCCAAAATCCAGAGTTCATGAAATGCAGTATTAAAAACATATGTGGCATATACAGAGAGGATTTCAGTCAGTGCCTGCTGCTTGTGAATTACTATAAAAGACTAAAATTTTTGTTCTAAAGGAAAAGTATGAACTTAACGTACTCAAGGCATAGAAGACTGCTCTAGATGTGTGGAAGGTAGCAGATACTGGGATTCTATTTTCTGATATATAGTGATTCTCAGAAAAAGAATACAGAAGCTATATAAAATGATATCTAAATATATTTATATATATAAATATAAAAAAAGATAATGCTTAATACTATCTTGTAAGAAGGAAAACACACATTACATATTCCAAATTATTTTCTATTCTCTCTGAACAGCTCTATATTTCACCTATGGATTTGCAGATGTACCTTTAAATACATGTTTCTTACTGCTTATTGAAAATTTCCAATTTTTTTTTAAAGTTCATCTAACGGGGAGTTTTGCAGTTTATAAACTCACATTTACTGTGCAATAGACAAATAAACAGAAAAAAAAGAGAAAGAAAACTCTAAAAAATGTGTGTTTTTAAAGCAAAAAGGGAAAAGAAAAAGACATATTTACTGTTTGAAGATATCTTGCAACAGTAGGTGCTTCAAAACTAATCTGCATCTTGTTTACAAGTAATAATTAATAAGATAAAGACATTTAAATTAAATGTTTAGGAATAAAATAAATATTCAGTATCACAACATTAAGCTTCAGAATTAATGGTTTCTCTTAATTAGTTTCCTTCAGTTGGTAGCTTTGGAGTGTTTTATTGGAAATGTGTGATTTTAAAGAAGACACAAGACCTTTCTGAAAATTTTATTTACAAGTAAGCAATAAAATTCATAGTAAGGGGACCACACATTCCAAATTGTTTTGAGGATATCATTACCTTTGAAAGTTATTTTCTTTCCTCATCCTAAAGGCTAACAAATTCATCTTGGAATTAAGTTATCAGTTTAATAAAAAAAGTTGCTGTAATTTTATTGCCATAAAAATTGCTATTCAGTAAAATACGGGCTTTATTCTAAAAAGTCTATTGCTTTCTACTTGGTTTCACAGTTTCACATTGACAAGTGCCCATCTTTTCCATTTAGTTTCTGTCTCTAGGCAGTTTGAACTAGTCGTGTGATGTAAAAACCTGAGTTATTGGAATATCTCTTGACTTCAGTGAAGCTGGTAGAGCTTTTGGTTTTCAGGTGAAGGTTGGAACATAATCATTAGCTGGAGTGGAGGAACAGAAACTGAAAAGCTAAAATTGCATTATTATGGACAAGTCTTTCAGCCTGAGTTGCAAAGATGAATCAAAGCTTTTAGCTCAAAGTAAAAAAATTCCTGTGTGCCTTGGAAAAATAAGGCTGATTAGAACAGGACAAGAATCAGCTTTTTTAAAGGAGCCATTCTTCAGACTTTAACAAGGTAAATAGTGTGACTATTAGAAACTAGGTCAAAGTGACAAGATGTCAAATTTACCATTAATTTCTCTGACTCATCTTTGATACTAAGTGCACAAAACAATAATTGGTAAGAGTGGTTTGGGAAATTTTAAATTACTAGTGTATAGAGAATTAAGTTGTCAAAAGAACAGCATATAAAACTGTCCTTAACTTCTAACAACCTATCTCAGTAATGGTTCTGGATGACTGCAGGGCCAGATAAGTAAGTACTTGGAATTACGTTTAACCAGATGGTCTTTTGAAGTTTTGCTGGTAGAGTTTGGCTCACAAATTTGGTTTTGCGCTTGTTGTTCTGTGGAATTATTCTGTTACTGAAATACATCTTTGTGACTCCCACAGTGCTGGCCTTTCTGTACACTTTTTTCATCAAGCTTAAAATTTGAAACTGTAGTGATGACAAGGATTTTTAAAGACTGGGAGGAGGTGGCTGCTTCTTTGAAGCTGGAGGTACTTGGATACATGCCTTCCTTAGGTTCCTGGTAGATTGCCCTTGTTTCGCAGTGAAATTTCAGTGTTGTGTCCCAGTTCCTTGACGCTTATCTAGGAAGGACGGGTTTATGTTAGATGGATATATGAGCTGGGCTGGGATGTCGGCAGTTAATGGAACCTCCCTGTGGTGGTTGTAGTCAGCCAACGTGCCACTTGATCAGATGTCATTGACACAAGATCACAGAGAGGTTGATCTTGGGTCTCTCTGCCTAAAGACAGTGACTCTTCTCTGTTTACTGGCAGTTTGAATAATCCATGCATGTTTTAGTGTAGTGCTATGTGTTACAATATACGGGTATATTCAAAACTCTTTCAACACCGACTCCAGAAATTGAAAATGCAGTAAAGAAGAAGCTGATACACTTTTTTGGGATGAAAAGTGTCAGACACCATTAAATTCTTTTAGCCCAAAATTAATGAAAGTCCCTACTTGAGCAAATTCTAAGTGCGTTTCTGTAGTTTGTTTGGGGTTTTTTTTGTCTCCATTGGTAGAATCTTCTGACCGACAGAAAAATATTGTCTATTGAAAGAACAGATAATTGCAGTAATTGTAGTTCCTAAAACATATCTCTATATAATTTAAGAAAGGTGTTTGAAATGTTGTCAGTACATTAAAAGCAGCAAAAGTATTCCAGGCTAATTACTAATGCAGTACCTCATATATCTTTATATTTTTGTTCACTTTAACAATGCAGAACTCTGGAGTTCAATTCCTATTCTTATATACACTACAGCTTGCCGCTGCAAATGGAGATAAATAATTGACTACCATATAAAGTAAAATCACTGTTAATATAGGCTGTCTATTTCTCATATCTAGGAACTAAGGAAATCATCACTGAGAGCAACCTTCAAGAAGAGATGAAAGAGAAGATTTACATATTTGAAACATCTCCTCTGGTTTTTCTTTAGAGTCTCCCTTGAACATACTAGAGCAATATGAATAAAATATATTTTAAATGTCTAACTAACCCTGACTTTTTCTATTTCCAATATATTTCCATGCACCACCAAATAACAAACAAAACATTAGAAGCCTGATTCACTCATTTGTAGGTGATCTATGATGCAATTTGTAAGTCCTTACAATTTCTTTTCTCAGTAAGCACTATAAACAACTCAATTTTTTGAATATGCTTCACGGATAATATATTCAGGTTTGATTTATTTTATGAAGGTGGAATAGAAGCAAAACATACCCAGGAGGTACAAGAAAAAGTAGGACTTATTTGGCTAAAAGTAACTGAATCGTCACTTTCCACACCACTCTAATTTCTTATTTTAATAAAGAAGTGAAATTACAACAGAATTGGTTATATTGCTCTTTTCACTGAATTTTCTGCTGATAAAAAGATAGTCCTGTAACCATGAGGACAAAAATCCCATTGAAATACCTATTATTTATCCAAAGTCAGAGCTAGTGACTGGCCACTTCATATTTTGTTATCTTTCCTTCCATGTCCAGGCATAGAATCCAGGCATAACCTGGATGTTTCTATCTGCTAAACATACAATTGTTTCATATCAGAAGACATCCATAAAATGATAAATCAAAGTATACTTAGCTTCTGCCAAGATTGCAGGTTTTATACACTTACTGTCAATATTTTCCCCATACTCCTTCCTTGGCCAAGATCTGTGGTTCTGTAGTTCTCATTTTAAGGAGAGGTGGGACCATTGTATTTGGACATGTTTATTTTTGAATCAAGGAATAAAATAATGGGATTATCATTCAGAAAACTAAATTACAGAAGGGACCTCTTCTGTCTGGTATTTTGTGGGAAGCAATGGACTGGGCCAATGGTACTTCAGTCCTTGGTGTGACAGGTAACTGATATCACTGAAGTGTGAATAAAAGCTCAGAAAAATGCCAGGATATAATGCTGTAAACTAACAGGCACATTTGGGGATTTAACTCAAAATTTAATTTGTCTGCTGAAAAAAAGCACTGTGCCCTCTGACACAGTGACCTTAGATGCTTCTCAGCAAGTCAGTAAAAGCTTAATGGGTACATAAAATTCTCTAAAAAGTGACTCTAACACAATGAGTTATTCCAACTCTCTGTATCAAAATCAGATACATTCCTAATTTGTTCCTAGATTTGTGTAGGCTACTAAAAGTAGTAGCAGTAGAAGGAACCAAAGAAACTTGAGACTCTTGGGAGGAAAGGGGAAAGGGAGAGGGAAAGGGAAGATAAACTCACAAATTCAAACCCAAAATGGCTGTTAGATGACAAGCACTGGAACCTTAAAAGTGGATTTTTTTCATTCCTTTTCTTATTTATGTTGAAATCAGTAATTTCAGATGCTAGATGGATGCACCTCTCTCTTTGTCTATAACATTGTAATTAGTGCAGACAGATTCTTCTTATCCTCTTCTTCAAACCTTGTCTTCAAGTTTCTCACGTTCAAAGATGCTGTCTTGTTCTCCTAAGCAAAGAAAGAAGCAGAAGACATTTGTAAGAGGACAGCTTGTAAATTCCCAAGGAATTGCTGGGCATCATAATATTATCAGGGAATTAGTGTAAGTCAATTTCGGCACTCAGTCAGATGCTTTTTACTTTGAGAGCTGGCTTCACACTAGCCTTAGGGAATCACGAATGTCAGAATTGGGCTACAGTATAGCTTTCTTGCCTTTTTAAAGTGTCCTGTGTTAACCTGTCTGGTACATCTGGTAAATTTCAAAAGCAGAAGTAAAAAGGCAACTGTATGTAGGAAAAGTGTGAGAAAGAAGTTCAGAAGCACCATCCTTCTTTTTACAGACTGAGAATATCACCAGAGCACAGTTGGTATTTTTCATTATTGAGAACATTCAGCAGCTTACTTTCACCAAGGCTAATTGATTTTCACAGCTGGTGCATGAAAGGCTAAAGATGATATGAAATTTGAAAAGGACCCTTGTCTAGCCCCTGAAGCTTCTGGCATCTGTGGAGACAACAGAAAATCTTTGGAACTGGAGTTACTAAAATATCCAACAATATATCAGGTCTCTGGGATATTTAAGATATTAATCTATCTGTCCGTACTGCAGGTAGTTACAAGAAGCCATACCCTTTCTCTTAAGAGAATCTCAGACATCTCTCACATATTTAATTTCATTTTACTACCAAAAGGTTGAATAGGTTTATGTCATATGTGACATAATTATCTGCAGAAAGCAACATCTTACTGAATAAGCATGTTTTATTATTCGTTACAGGCAAAACAGATCACGCAGCTGAGACAAGTCTGCTACAGCTGATCAAAGGATGGGTTTGTCTGAAAAAAAGAAAGTCCGCTGTGGGAGGGATTAATCAAGTGCTGCTGTAAAAGTCATTCTTTCGTAGCACTTAATCTTATTCAGGATATCAAATTTCTTCATGTGTGGTCAGTCTTCCCTACCACTGATAAAAAAATCTGTGGGATGCACACATTAAGACTGTTGAGGTTTAAGCATGTACCCCAATCTCTTCCTGAATACTAAAGAGTTTTTTCATTGCGTTTAGATGTTTAAAAGCAATGCTCTCGATCCATGTAGTGTCAGCATTCATTTCCAATGAGAATAATGATCTTTTACCTGTTAATTTATAAAAAAAGAAGGCCAGATCTCAAACTGCCAAAACATCTCCAGCTTGTAGCTATGCCATGGCTTAGCATGAGGACCATAATTTAACAAGGTGTCACCTGCTCCATTTGATTGATTAGTAAATAAATCATAATGAATCTTACTCTTTCCATCTTGGTAATTCATTATTGCGTTTCAACATGAAGCACTTCCTACTTTGAAAATTACTTTCCATAACAATTTAATATATTAATTAATACACATATTTCATGAAAATATCTAAGTCAAGGAAGTTCATATAGTTGTTACAAGCTGCTTACTGAAACCACACAGAATGGCAATTGATGATTTTGGGTGACCATAGATTTTAGAAAGACTGGTTAAGAAGACTTTTCTATGAAATCAATTAGCATACAGGCCCTTCCACCCCACTCCATTCCAGCACCATAAGTCAAATTTTGAAGGCAGTGAGAAAGCTCTATAAGGTGGGATATTTGGACTTTGATATTTTGACACAGTAGACATAAAAACTGTCCTGTGAGTCTAGGAGCATCTTAGAATACAAAATATATAAACACCCAACTGTAATGTGAATGAGATCTTAAAAGATTTGCATTGTGACATACAAAAGATCCCTATCAAGAGATGTCAATGTTTAGACAAATGTTTGTAAAATGTCCAGTAACCAAAACGTACTGGTTATTTTGTCATAGAAACATAACATGAATTTGCCATACAGGCACTTCTTTCCAAATATTTTGCCTACAAGTTGCAGAAATTCAGACAGGTTTTTGCTAACCACTTCTTTCTTTCACATTGTAGGCAAATATGGCTAAACCTCACCTGTGAGGGCACTCCATATCTGGCTTCCCTTCCTCTTAGACAAAAAAAATCAGATATAGTTTGATGGGGGTAGTGTCAGGAATTTTGAGCATAGCATTAGGATTTAGCCTGAATTACACCACCCAGGACCCAGCCTAAATGTGTGAGATTAACTCTGTGCCATCTGGGGAGTCATCTGGTCCAATACTAAAAGGTGTTCCAGCTGAAATTGAGGAGACTAATTATTATACCTAAGTTACAATTTACAATAATAATGGCTTGAGGGAATTTGAGCTGATCATTTGGCTGGCACCTGTGTAATAAGGAATCCTGTATTCAGCTGGCACTTTCCCAAGTTCACCTGACTCCCAGCAAGTTTGATATCTAGTAAAGACCAGTAACATACTGATGTATCATATCAGGGATCAGAAAAAAATTACATCTTGTTGCTATGGGAGATGAGGGGAAAGCCTCATAAACTCATTTTGATTAAAGAGAATGGGATAGAGAGAGAATAATCTTGTTGGAGGGAAATAGTTTTCATATTGGCAAATAAATGAAACAGTCTCTTCTTTCTCTGAGACAGTGTTAGGTAAAGTCTGGGTAAATCATATGCAAAGCAGCAGTGAATTTACATTTTTAAAAAGGTTTCTAAGGTTGAATTGGGTGGGAAAGGTGAATTTGAGATTGAAAACATTTTGAGACTATAAGGCTTGAAATAATAAATGACTGACTTCCTCTTTTCAACAAAGCTGTGCTTTTCTCTCACGCTCCATTTCCTTGCAGCCAATAAACTAATGAAATACCAGTGTCTTTATATTTCTGTGTTGTACAGATGTCCTTTCTCACTTTGTCTCCTCTTGAGGCTAATTTGTCTCTCTGATTATAGCATTATAAGAAAGTTACATTCACACTTGTTTCATCCCTTTTATTTCTCTCTTTCTCTCTATGATGAGAACACTTTTTTTAATTAACACCTAAGAAAAGATATCACAGAGACAATATTAAAAAGGGTTACAGGACTTTAGAATGTGTCTCAATTGAAATGTCAGACAGACAAGTTAATCACAAGCACACAAAATGAAAGACTATTGTCCCTTTGAGACCCAATAAATAGTTTTACAGTTTTGGTTCTTTGATTTTCCCTTCCATCTCCTAAAGAGATTGTAGTCAGAGATGATTCCTTGAAAGCAAATGATGGCTGTCTAATGAGACTATTTCTCTTATTAGGCTAATCCATGTACACTAAGTAGATTTGGAAGGATAATAATGCCTGCAGAAAGAAAAATCCATTTAACATTATTTAAAATATGCAGAGGAAAAAGGTGACCTATAATAGACACATTCTGTCACTAGAGTCTACCAATGCTGGCAGTCTTACACCTGCAGCTAATGCGCAGCTGAGTTTGGCGATTCATAATCTTACATAAATGCACACATTTATACAGAAATGTGAATGCTGATACTCACAACAGGACTTTGTTTAGGAGAATCAGTATAACTGAGACAGGCCTCTTTGACACCGTAAATCTGAAATACACTGCTTTGCGAATGACTCTGGCACAAACTATGCACATTCCATGCAGGAAGGCTAAAGGCCTGAGTGTATTATACAGGAGACACTGATTGAGCCAGATCAAGACTCAAGAGATCAAAAGTTTAATTTGATTACACATGGAGAATTTGAAAATTTTTGTGAGATATAAAGGAAATGTTGCATGATACTATGACATACTTTTAATGCTTGAACTTTTTTTTTTTTGACTGACTAACTGACTGACTAAAAACCTGTTTTCCAATCAGTGCTGCTTGAATTAACCTACTATGCTATTAGGCCAGAGACAAAAATATTAATTTTCTTTCTCAGAACTACAGCTTCTCCAAATTTGGCTCAATTTAGTTTACTTAGAATTAGAAGCAAAGTATATGCTACACTGAAAGAGCAATTCCAGAGCAAACATTAACTGGGGACACTCTTTTTCTTTCCCATATTACATCAACGTGTCTATCTCACAAGTAGCCTGTGGATGTCTGGCAATTCATGAAGATGTTGGAAGTCTCAAGTGTATGGTTTCCACAGGCTCTAAGAAATAGCCTTTTTCTATGTTCCAGCTAGATCAGAAGCCATGCTCATAGATCTGCAGTGTGAAAGGAACTGTGAATTTAAAGTCATTAATGAGTCTATCATTAAAAAAATGATTAATGGATAGTAATTCTGGGACAATTTCTGACTCCAGTGGTATAACTGTCTTAGAATCAGGTCAGTACAAGAGAGGTTTGAGAGAAGTCCCATCACTGCCAATTGGCAGAAATGGGAAAGTAGAAATTGAAGGAAAGTGCCCAGAAAGTTCCTACAACATGTATTTTCTAAGTTGGTGATTAGCTCTCAACTGGGTTTTACTGTCTCTCTCAGCTCTCTCTGTCTGAGAATATAGAATATGTGGATGCTGGGGCTAAAAAAAACTTAGGAGTAGAAACCTTTACCAAAGTGAGTGAAATTCCTCCAACATGCCACCTTCTATTTTGCATTTACTAAATTACATGCAGGCACCTCTTTTTAGCTCATAACTGACAGGGGAATGATGAATCTTCAATAAATTCAAGTCACATGGATTTCATTTTCCCATATATTCCTTGCGTTCAATAGCATCCAAACTAAGTTTAGGACAGTAAAGTTTTTCACACAATTTATTAATAGTTTAACAGATATATATAATAGATGTAATATATATTATAGTTAACTATAAATAAATAGGTTTTTTTTTCACTTTTCCTCCAAGGAATTTCTTCCCAAACCCTTTCTCCTGTGGGGGAGAGGCAGCTGAAACCTGCCTTCTTTGGAGGGGACGTTCCTTCCAGAGCGTTTCCCTTAAGTTGTCTTAAACCAGGACAGAAGAGGACCACTGCCATTCTAGTGTGCACTCATGCAAGAAATGAAACCTTACACTTTTTACCACCATATCTGAATTTGGATTGTTTTAAGGGAATCTAATGTGATAGAATTGATAAGGTGAAGCAGTTAGTAAGAAGACTTCAGCAAGAAAATCAAACAGCCCAAGAGCATAGAGAGAGCTAATCCCTGCTGCTGTAATTAAGAGAGCAATATATTATAATCATAAACATCTCTTTAAATAGTTATGTCAGGTCATTAAGAGAGCACCTGAGTTTGTTGCAACATGTCCTCACAAAGCAGATGGGACCCTGTCGATTTGGCGAAAACCCAATGAATTCTGCTGGTAAGCATTATTGCAGACTCCACGTTGTTACTGTTAGTTCACCTTCAGCTAGGAAGATAGCATTAGACAGATGGTAATTAATTCTGGACAGGTCAAAAGGAATTACGGTGAAAAGAAGAGAAAAGTGGTCTGGACATCAGGGCTCCTGGTTTAAGTTTCTCAGTACCATGGAATCATAGCAGGGATTAGCCTTCCTGTTCTCACTCTCTTGGTCACTTGAAGCACCTCTGGAACGCAGTATTGAATTGTTTCTTGCAGCTTTGTCTTTTTAATAGAGAATTCTTTAGCATTCCAAAACTTATACCCTGATACTCTAAAACATTTTGTAAGCCACACACTCTGTGAGCTCATGGGCCTTCATTAAGTTTGAAATATCAAGTGTTTGTTAACAGATTTTCCATCCTGTACCACTGTGGGGTGTTTCCTCATTGTTATATTCTTTGCTTTTCTATTTTCCCTTTAAATAAAAAGCTATCAAATTCTATTAATTAAATGACTAGATAAAAAATACCCAGGGTATATAAATATACTAATGTATGCCAAACTGACTTTGCCACAGAGAAAATAAATAAAGAAAAAGCCTGTGGAGAAAATAAGAAAAAATATTACGAGAGATTAATGAAAAAAAGAGAAAAGAATAAAGAGCATGGTAATACAATAGAAAGTAAAATCCTGGAATGTTTTGGGAAAGAAAAAAATTATCTAATTGTCTTAATGTACAATGTGTTACTGCATTGTATGCAACGTGTTACATCTGAGTAGTCAAATTTCATTCCTTGGATTGAAAAAACTCACCTTTGAGAAATAGCTTTAAAAGTAAAACAAACCCCTATTAGGCTCAAAGTCTTACATTTTGCTATTACAATACAAATTTACCTAAATTTAAAAGAAAATAATTAATATGGAAACAATTCCAGTGAATCTGAAAATTTACTTTGAATAATTTGGCATATGATCTTCGCCAAATGCATGAATCATCATACAAACAAAACCAACCTACTTCAAACCCCTGGTAAAACATGAGTCAATGACACCATGTTCTGTAATAAAAGAACCTCTCGATTAACAATGTAAAAAAATGTTATGGCCCATTTTCAATAAAGCAGAAGAAAACAGCCAAAATAAGAATCTTATTTTGCTCAAACACTGACAGTAGTTAAGAGAACTCTTGAATTATGACTGTAAAACTGTCATGAGGTCTGGGCATATTTCTTCTCTTTCTATTTGGGATTGCACACAAACCTGACATTGTGAGTCCATCATCAGATGATGTGGCAAGATCTACTATTCCAGATCTTTAGCTTCTGGGGTCTTTGTGGACACTCCTTAATCCAGACCTCAAACATTCCAGTTTCCCACTCATTGCACTTTTTTGATCAGAAAGCAGTAATCACAACAAATTGCCCTCTAGCTTTAACTAACTAACAACTAGCAAAAAAAATTTGAACAGTGCCATCAAATTACTACAGTTTATAATTTACACTGTGACCCAAACTGTGAAAAGGGACATACATGGGTTTCCACTTAATTTGGGAAGTTTATCTTACCTAAATCTGTCCAGCTGTATTGTCTGTGAGAGAGGAAAAAGTGTATTCTCAACATGAGTTATTCACAATGTCAAATTTTACTAAAGACTAGCAAAAATGTAATTCTTACAAGATTCATATGCTCAGATAAGGACTACAGGGAAGTTTTCAATTTTTCTTGACCTGATTGCATGCTTGTAGTGAAAAGTATAAACTCTTTTGTCTGCACTGGGATTTTATTTCAAGCTAAATAACTCGAGAATACACATTTCTATAACTTATGGCAAGGCTTCTGATTGCATAAAGTACAAGAAAGTGTTGCAAATATTTCCACCAAGAAGGTGATTTTTGGAGTGAGTTCTTTGGCACACCAAAAGTATGTAAAACCATAGTATGACTTCTGCAGATCAATCAGAGTTATATTACATAGTAAAACATACAACGTTTCAAATTACAGTTACTCCCTAAAGCATGCACTGAAGCTTAGATTTGACACTCACCCATTAAACAATAAGAAGATGAAAAAGTGGTCTCGTCTGGCATTGCAATTTCTAATAATAGTCTTATTGTGAACATATGCATATAACGATAAGCTACAGGGCAATAATTTATTCCAATTTAATTGTTCTATTAGTTACTCTCGGACTAGCCTGATTGGATCTAAAGATGATACTACTACTGGCTTAGAAAAATAAAAGCCTAATTTGAAACGAGTAAGAAAAGTAGGAAAGCAAATTAGAGAAGGAAAAATCAGATCAGTGCAAATAAAAATGTAATTTCAAAGTTTAGTTAGTTAGGACATTCTTTTTAGGAAGTCACACAGTCTATATGACTAAATGCATGATTGTTAACAGTAGGCATCCAGGCTATCTTTAACACAAACTTTCAGGGTTACCTAGACTGCAAAAATGCAAAGCTCAGTAAGGCTGTGCATTTAAGGCATAGAAATAAGTGCTCCTTCCCTTGGGAGACACACTCCTGGCCCTATAGCAAGAAAGACAAAAGCTTGACAAGTTCGTATGTGACAACTGCAAGACACCAGTGATCACATCTGGCAGCCTGAAGTGGGAACATTTGAGTTATTTCAACTGTTAGCAGGATTTCAAGCAAATTATACCAAGCTGCTTTGCATAAACATCCCCCACCGTAGACTGTTCCTAAAATCACTGTATTTCTTTCTTGTCACTTCACAAAGTGAGATAATGAAAACAAACAAGTAAAAAACAAACAGACACACAAAATAATCTGTAGTCTGCAGCATACTTTTCAGACAAAAATCGGAGCCTTTCTCTCTTTCTTTTTATGCTATCAAGAAATACTGCATAATATTAGCTGTTGACTGTTCAGTCAGCCTTTAAAGTGACACCAATCAGTTTATACTTGATCCTTCAAGGCTTGATCAAAGAGCATAATTATGCTATTTCTGAGCATTTTGAAGTTTTCCTTTGCTTAAGTATGTTTAATAGCATGAAAGTTGATGGTGGATAGATTAAGACATGATAAAGTCATCCAAAATTACACTATAGGCCTAGTTTTATATTTACTTTCCACATATACTCAAGTGATCACATTTAACAAGCTGTATATATATATATGTGTGTATATATGTGTATATATATATATATATCTCAAAAAATCAAAAAATTTCACTTAAATTATTCAATACCACAGTAGCACATGGAAATTTCAGATGAACTAAGTATTGTAGGATCTTATAAGGTCTCTCTTCAGGGATTTTTTTTTTTTTAAATAAGGAATATTTTCCTTACAATTACACTAAATAGAATTATTCTTCATCCATGTTTAAGAATGCTGAGCTGTAGAGATATTAAAAGACCTGTCTGAGATCAATCAATGTACATGCAATATACACTGGAGGATTCAGGCATGTAACGTAAGATTATCTGTCTTTTCACAAAGTGGACAGAGAAAGCATATTTATAATGGTTTACAACACTTTCTTCTTTAGCTTTCATATATAAGATCACTTAGAAATTTCCCAATATAAATTGCCTGTGCTGGGATTTTGGAATGACATTTATAATGTTAGTTAATAAGTGGTAAAAGATGGCTCCTTCTCTATAATTTCGTGACAATTTATTCACGGGGTTTGATTTTTTTTTTGTCTATCTGAAGTTCAAAAAACATTTCTGGATAATGTGGGAGGTTTTTTTGGTTTTCTTTGCATGTAATGCATAATGACATATGAAATATATATCATAAAGACTGTTCTGTATTAACTCACTATTACAACAATGGGAAAGAGGACAAGTTGACCTTGCTTATACTATAGAGAATTATATTCCTGATTTGATCTATGATTGGGTTTAGCTAATTCATCTGTTCACCACATTTATTTCAAGTAGTCAAAGCTATGTGTCTTCATTTTCGTTTCGCACTCTATTCCTCTATTCTTCTATGGTAGCATTGATGGAATGCAGATCACAAGAGGTGTGGAGAGACCAATGTGTCACCAAGGGTTTGCAGTGTAAGTACTGTCGTTACTTAGTACAGGTGAGCCTGAATGTGGTGTTTTCAAGAGTGACACTTTCAGAAGAGAAGTATGGCAGTACCAGTATATGGGAGTATTCAAACTAAGAAACCACAGAGGAATGAAAACAGGCAAGTTTTTGTTGCTCTTGGAGTTCAGAACACTCCGTGCAACATTCTGCTGCAGCTTAGCCTGAATGAGCAGGTTTCTTTGCATGCTGTCTGTCAGTAGTATTTTTAACAAATTTTCTGTTCAGATATTTCTTTGAAGAAGATGAGACTACAGTTTCTCTTATTTCTGTAAGTGGTCTGTCTCCCTACTTTACTTGAATCCATGGTCCTTTCTTTCTTCTTAACTCTTCTTGAAATAACTTGCACAAAGTATTTGTCAAGACTCTTTCATTAAGATCCATCAAGCACTAGAGGTCCAGCAAGGTGTATCTGAAACTTGTCATACAATCATAGCAGGGCAGAGCAAGCCTCAGGTTAGCAGAAGAGTTCTGTTGATGATAAGTTTTGTTGATGAAGACAGTGGGAGAGTCCAAGTGAAAAAAATGATAGAAGAACCTGAGATGTAAGCAAGACATATCATATCCTACTAAAGCAACAGGAAGAAAATACTGCTACACATTTTTCCTGCTTTTGTTTTCCTTATGAGTTTTACTCCTGCTGAACTGAACACCTGAAACTGATTTCAGTATGTCTGCTCTTAGAATTCGCTTTTGCAAACATGCTTCTGTGTAGATGTGTGTACCTCTTAGGTAAGAATGTTTTTTATAGTTATACCTCAGAATCTGAATAGAAGTTGGTTAGGCATTTGTGCATTATCAGTTTTAAAAGCACATCTGAAACACATAATGGGGTAAAACAGGGCATATATTGGGTACTGATCTTGAATCTCTCTTTACAGTGCCATATTAGCTAGTCTGATATCTTACTGCTAAACTATCTATGCTCTTAAACAAGCATTATTCAGAGTTCTGGATTTATATTTCCCACCTAAATGCACTTAACTACAATCACATTCTCTTAATAAGTTAAGGCGTGAAAACATTCAATGCATATGATGTTGCTTTTGCAGCAGTGATGGAAGGATAAAATGGGTCAAATCACCTCAGCATTTCTTAATCATGCTGCCAAAGCTGCACAAATTCTATGGGAGCTTCTTCCCAAGGAGAGAAACATAGATAGCTTTCAAATAATAACAAAAGAAGCCATCAAAATTCAAGACATTGCATCATGTTTTTAAAAAAAGATGTTATGCCTTATGATCAGTTCATTTTCTGAGCTGAACTTGCAATCTGAAAGCATGACACAGCCACAGGATTAACCTCCCATAACCAAAAGTCTATTAATTTTTCAAGCTAAAGAATACATATTAAGCAAATGTGGGCTCAATCATATAAGAAGAATTTCCCCATGGTGTACTCTATTAGATTGTGAAATAGTTTCTGAAAGGAAATTGTGGAATCCTAATAGCTAGTGATAGGTTAAACTGTAGGGAAGGAATCTTTCACTGTTTAAGAAGGCTGGAAAATCAGTTTAAACATTGTTTCTGAACTCTAATTGATATGTAGTGGGGAGGGGGGAGAGATTCTATGTCCTACTGCTGCGACAAATTGACTTGTAAGCTTGAAAATTCAGTGTGCAAAAGGTGAGTAAAGTAGGTAAACAGCAGCAAAGGCAAATTTGGATATTTTATAGTGCATGTTTATTTAGCGTAAATGTTTCATTGCATATAGCTGCAGACAGACAAAAAAGTGAAAGTGTATATTGGGTAAAACACTGAGGGTGAAAATCTCCTAAAGTAGAACAACACCAGTGATCTTTAACTGACAATCCTACTTCACTTAACAAAGCATTCAGTGTTTTTCTCTTTCTTCTTCTTCCCCTTTCCCCCTTCTTTATATTCCCTAGATATTTAATGCCTTACATAGTGGCTGGGTGAGCATATGTTCTTGGTTAAGGGCCATTGTTTATGAAATTTTTCCAGGTTTCAGATTTCTTTGTGGCAAGCAGAACACCCAGGCCCCTGGCTGGTAGCAATTGGAGCCATCCAGAAGTATGTAAACATTAGAGTGAGGAATTTATGAGTCTACAGTTCAGCTGTATGGAACATTTCTCAAAGTGGATTTTTTTCTTTTGTGTGTGTAAATAGATTCGTTGACTTCAAACACAGCTGAGCAGTACCTGGGTGTAGATAGACAGGAACAACATCTGGAAATAATAACTACTTAGCCATTAGTTTAATGCCTATAGAAGTGCTAAAATAATATTCACGTTTAAATTCAGAAAGTTGTTCCAAATGAATCACCCAGATGATCCTGGGCTAAGCAAATAAATAGGATAAAAGGTAGGAGGAGATGTAATTAGGGGACTGTAACAGAACTTTCCTGTTGCTGACTGAGTCTTTTAAAAGATAAGAAAACGAAGATTCCTGAACAGTTAAACATTCTCTGGAAATTGAGGCTGGCAATTGAAATTATATTAACAGCTAAATGATTACTCACACAGAAAATGCCTTTATTTTGGCATGGAATGTAGCCTTTAGTATTGCGGAAATATATGGGTAACCTTACCATGACTATAAGGTCATGGTCGTTTATTTATGAAAAATGTCTTATTCTGAATGGTGCAGGAAAAAGGCCCATGATCAAAGTTCCTTTCAGCCTGCTCTACCTCTTCCCTGTTGCTGAATGTACTGAACATTTTAAACTTATCTATATGGCTTAATGACACAGAAAACAGCATTTGTGAGGGTGCATAAGTATTACCTAGTGGGACAGATGTTTTGTCGTCATCCCTGAGAGAAAAATCTCAAAGCTGAACATGTAAAGCAATGGTGACTGCGGAGAATGAGGCAGTCAGCTTCATCATTTCATTCCTAAGTGGTAAGATAAAAGTTTTAAAAAGGGTCAGTCACTGATTTCAGTGACTTTAGTCTCAATATGAAAAGTACACAGCAACACTTTGATTCATATGTCTCTGGACCCTTAGAATTTAGTTATAACATTTTGGGAGAGCTCCGGGTTAAAGAGACTATCTCTTAAATGTTATTGTATTTAATGTGCTTATTGCTGTCCTTCTTTTATTCTACAGTTTCCTGTAGACTAAAGCCTTTCCGGTTCTTCATCTTGTTTCCTGAAATGTATAGTGAGAAATGGAGGGGAAAAAAACATTGTATGTACTTAACACATATTCCTCAAAACCATTGGATAATAGGTTCAAGGTGTTCTCATACATTCCATGTGCAGTGTGCCTGAAAAAGTCAAAACATGGGGTTACTTGTTTCCGTAATCTCCCAGTGCAGACTAAAGACTAATACACATAGTGAAACTTCTCAGTGGAAAAAAATATAACAGTGCATGAAATGGACAAAAGACAAACATTTGCTTTACTGTAAAAATTGATCCAAAGTTTTAAATTCTAAATTCTGAACAAGATAATAAGTTCTTATCAAGATGCAGTTTGTTCTCAGACCAACATTTTAGGATGGTCTAAAACTAGTGTCAAATACTTTACAGGTGCTCATTGGGCAATATTTGGTTTACAATTCCAACTAATAGTATGTTGCTAATAAGAATTTTTCCTGGTCATATTTTAAACCAAGACAGAACTGAAAAAAACCCAAAGAAGAAAACATATGTTGTCAGAGATTTACAAATCTGAAAATAAAGTTATAAACATCCCCTTCCATGTGTGAAGATAGTGATGATATCCAAGAAATATCTCTTTGGCATTAGTAGGTCCGCTGGCAATTTTCACTGTGGCAGTAGAGATTCATCTGATGCTGGATTTCCAAAACTGACTAAAGATCTGTCTGTTCTCTCCTAATGCGGGTTTTTGTGGAAATTTATTGAGGTGTCCATATATGCTTCTATGAAATTTTGTCAGCAGAAAAGCTTGGAACGTGTCACCCTCCATTAATTCATCTGTTATTTACCTGCCTAACCACAGCAGGAATATGGTGAAAGGCCTGTCTATGTGCATCCATGCCATCGAAGACCACAGCATACTGATTCGTTGTAGGCTGAAATTTGGCATGGGATTTAAGGTGCACTTTTCTTTTTCCTAAGTTTTGAAAAGTCCTTAGCATCCGGTAACATTTCTTCTTCTTTCTTTCCCCTAAACAAATATATAAATAAACCAAAAAAAAACCAAACTAAACCCCACAGAACTAAAAAAGTAAATTACTCCAGGTGTTGGTTGGGGCAGTTTGCACCAAAAAAACCATTCCGTCTTGGTTTGTTATTTTTCTAATGTTGGGGGTTTTTTTTGTCTTTGGGAAATTATAGAGGCATGCAAGCCTCCATTAATCTGTTAATATTTTAACTTTCATGTCAACCATAACTTTAACAAGAGATAATTGTATCCAAGGGAACCTGAGATAAGACACAGCTTAGCTCAATGTACAGCAGTATCGTACTTAGAATTTGGGAAATGCTTCCTAATATATGTGTGGAAAATCATTTGAAATGTCTATATTTTAACCCCTGCATGTGGACAAGAGATCTATACCTAAGTATAAACTATCTCTTTTTCTAGACCAATCTCATGAACTGTTAACATACTGTTAGCATCTTCTGGTCCTGAACAATTAACCAAAATGTTCAAAGTGTCACTGACCACTTATGTTCTTGAAACGTTTTAGTGAGTTTATTTTGACATATATCGTATGTATTTTTTCATGTATAGTCTCAGAAGTCTGTAAAATACAACACAAAAAAAAATTCAGTGCTTTGGCTTTTTTATTCAAAAAAGCTATTCAATCACCTGGACCCTCGGCCTTTGAAAATATTCCTGGTTCAGAAATGTGTCATTGAAGCACAATGGAATTTTACAACAAATGCAGGAAGGCACAGTATCAGTAGTCTCAGTAGCAATTCACAGGGAAAAAGAAAAAAGGAACATTTTCTTTCTTGTATGGCCTGCCTTACTGTAGTACACAGAAATATTCCTTAAATATACTAAAGAACAAGAATAGTGATGTTTGCAAAACACGTTTGTATCTGGGAGTTGCTACTTCTGTTTCTGAAAACAGACTCTTTAAAAACTTTCCGCACAATTTAGGAACAATTGCAGTAACCTATTTATTTGTGTTTCCTTATTAATTTTGGGATGGAGAAGGAGAAATGTCTGTTATTCATTGGATGACAAAAGAGGATAACCAAAGTATGCCAGAAGAATTACTCTGATGCCCAAATTCTTATTCACTGAAATAGTAGTACTATTAATAGGAAAATCATAAATTTATTGATTGACTCTACTGGAGAACTTCCTGTTGTTCAGGGAAACTTTATCCTCAGTCAGGAAGCCTCAGCATTGCCTGAGGTCATGTATTTGGTTCTAGGTTCTTTTGTGACATGTAACTGAGGAAACAATATATTGATATTCTATTTAATTTTTATGTTTCTCATTCCCTCCAAATTCAATCTTAATCAGACTCAAGCAATTTACTTGGCATTGCACATCCCTGAAAACAGTAAAATACCTTCCTCTCCATTAAATAAGGAGAAAATATGTAATTGTCCAAATTTCTAAGTGGAAATCAGAACTGAAATAGCACTTCATCATAACTACAGACAGATGCATGCTTAAGTGTATCTTTATAAGTCTCTAAGGTATAATTATCATAAGCTTATTATCTGTCTATATGAACACTTAAGAGAACAAAGTACTATTAGCTTCTCTCTTCTCAAGAACTTAACCTAATGGACCAGAAAAGTATCTGACCTAGAGCACTATATATTGGGCATATCCTTTCTCTCTGAGGCTGCTCCTGAGGCCGAAGCAAAAGATCCTTGTTGAGTTTCCCTTTGCCCCTTATGCAGACACGACTTTCATTTACTTTAATGGGAGTTTTGCTTGATCTAATTCCCTGACACTTATGTGATGCAGAGGAGTAGATTGCAGAGGAGGTGTTAGTAATGGCCTTTAAAACTGTCAAGAGCCCGAAGGACAGTGATGCTATCTCAAGGAGAGCTTTTGTGCAGGAGTCATTTTATGTAGTGTTCTGGATGACTGTGAGTGCATGAACTCTCTCTCTCTCTCTCTTCAGTATGCACACAAGAGAAACTCCTGAAAATGGTCTGTGTTTTCCTCCCCTGCTGTGGTGCATGTATCTTCCATTTCTTCCCACTTTGTGTTTCTGCTCATGATAGAAAACAAAATGATGTTGTCAGATGAACCAAAATGCCTCACTACAGCAGTGTCCTCTGTGCTGGACTGTACAATTAGCCTGGTAGCTTTAAGTAGGGGCTTTTCCTTCTTGTGTAATCCCATGATGTTGACCATACATTTAGATTCCAATTCAGTGGTAAGTAATAGTCAGAGCTATTCAATGATTACAGTCCTTCTAGCCCTCAAGAACTAATAGTACATTCTGAAATACAAGTCAGTAAATACCTGTTAGTAGTTATCTGCAAATTATATATAAATGATCTGAATTATTCTTATATTCACAATCATATGTACCCAACAAATGGATAAATTGCTGTGTGATTATATTTGAGGGTGATGGAACCAGTGAGAGGTGCAGGAAGGAACTTTTCCTCCAAGTTCTCTTAGCATCCATGGAAATGAATATTTTTTTCTGTTTGACAGAGGTTTGCTCAGATAATGTAATCCTGTTTCTCTAAGATTGAGTTACAGGTCACTGGATGAAGTGGTTTTTGGATTTTAGTTCCTGTAATTTATATGCTGGCATGACATAAAAATATTCATGGCTCCAGAAGCTCCAATATTTTTTTACAAATTATTTTTCTTGTATATGCTATGTGTTTATGTGTCATTTTTTCTTTGTCTTAATGATAGACAACTGGGACTAATGAGTTAAAATTTTGAAAAATTGGTATTTGCAATGAAAAGTAACTTTAAAAAACAAAAAACCCCAAACTTCACAAATAAAAAAAACCCCAAACACATCTGTTTGAGACAGAATTCCTTCTTTTTAAACAATGTATTCTCCCAAGAAGAAGTGCTTGGAGCCTCTTTTATATAGAAGAGACAAAGCAGTGAAGTACTCCAAGCAGTAGTCCACCACTACAGAAAGTATAACAGGTTGTGATAGAAAAGGTCTCTTCTTGATCCTATTTTGTCTAAAAATACAATAGACTCTTTACATGTGTCCTTGTTGTCTTCAGACCACTTGGATGAAAATTAATAAACTGATGTCTTTTTTTTCTTTTCTTGGTGCAAGAACATTAGTAAATGCCTGTGAAGGGCTGGGGTGAAGTTTCAGAGTGAGGCTGGGCTTCAACTGGCATTGTAAATTACCTGGATTGTTTTTGAGCAAATGGCTTAAGCATATTTTGCAAACTTCAGTGTTTAAACCCTTTCCTCTTCTGCTTTATCTGAGATTTTTCTTTTAAATATTTTAACCTCTTCATGTGGGCTAAGAAATCACTGTCATCATTATTTTATCACTCTCTTTTAGATGAAAGCATATCAAGAAGTGTGTGTAAATTAGCTAAAGGAATATAAAGCTGATATCTGCTAATGCAAAAAGCCTGTATAGCCCAAATGTAAAGTTTCCAGTTGAGTGCTGAAGGTGGCCACATTTCAACCCCTTTAGTTGCTATAATAGAGCTTTAAATTAAAAAAAAAAAGGTAGAGAATGTTCTCTATTGTGCTATTTTAATGGTGTGTCTAAAAGAAAAAAAAAGATTATTATTTTATTATTGAAAAGAACAAAGAAAACATCATTCAAATGGAAATTATTGATGTCTTTCAAGTTTTATCTAGTATGATAGTGAAGGAGGCAATGGCATACTAGCAGAAGAAAACCTTTTTCAGAGCTCAGCATGGCTGCAGGGATTTTATCTGCTCTGACATCTTTGATAATTTGACAGCTGCCTTTAGTGTTAAAAAAATCTAGCATCTGTAAGTTTAAGCTGTACCTTGTATGCAAGCTGAACAGAACATGATCTTACCCTAATTCCACTAGAATTTACGCAAACCTGAATTTTGTAATCTACTGGCTCACTCAGGTGTATTTGTTTCAATGGCTACTGAAGGTTCTTTTTCAAAATATAAAATGATACAATAAATAACAAGCACACAATATTTGCTTGCCTTAAAAGACATATTTTTGGGGACATTAGACCTCTGGTTTGGATTTTATGTTTCTTTTCCCTAGACATTGGTCCGGAAGTGGTCAGCTTGATCACAACATTAGTGTCTCGGTATCTCACCATAACGATGTTGGTATTGTGAACAAGAGACTAGGTCATTTTGTGTTGGGTCCATTTTCCCCGTATATCTGTGAAGAAAACAAACAAACAAACAAAAACAAAACAAACAAACCCCAAAACACAAAGGTAAAATTAATGTGAGAAAGAAGCTATAATTTGTTTTAAATATTAGGATGATTAACGTACAAGGACAGCAGGGAACCCAACATGCCGACTGTGTCTATGACTACAATACTATGATTTCTTGTTTATATCAAGGATTTGGCAATCCAAATGAAGACTTTTAACAAACTCATGGGAGAACTCAGTGTTTAATGATTTCAGCAAGTGTATACCCAGGTCTCATCAAATCTACTTTCATCTGTAAATTTATTAGAGATTAAACTGAAGGATTTTTAAACTTTCTGTCATTCCTGGACTACTGTCATCCTAATTAAAGCTGCTTTTCAGTGAGTTGCCAGAATTCTGAAAGCCTGGACAAGGGGGTATAAATTCCTCAATAAATATACGTTAAACAGTCTTGACAATCCTCCTTTTCTATATGTGTGATGGCCTCACAACAATATGTTACACACCATGGTGAAATATCATCTGGTACTGCTGACTTATAAACATCTAATTTATCTATGTTGTCTAATACATCCTGTATACTTTAGAAGTGATTGACTTCCTTTGACCTATATGCTACAAAAGTGCTTTAGATGTGGGAATATATTCAGTGTCTTCCGCAGTAAAGACCAATTTGCAGAATTCAGTGTGTTTATTTACTATAGCCTCGTCACAGCTGAGGGTTTTTCCAGAATCTTGTCACAACGTGTTCTCACCAGTTCCCAATCAGAAGTGCTTTAGTGTGCTTAAAGACAGTTTTACTATCAGACTAAGCACAATTTTCCAGCTGCTATTCAAATTATTTTTGAGGTGGTTTTAGTTTTCTTCTCATGTATGTTCTGCATATTTTATTGGTTCAGTCGTTCTCAGTTCAGTTGTTCAGTTGTGTTTTTACTTTCTTCAGTGCTGTGTTTTTATCTATGTTATCATTGTTTGCTTGTGTTCTGAGCTACTGAACTAATGTAGGATTTTGAGGTCTATTTTGCTTTATTTTGAATTCACATTGATTTTACTTGGACTTCCACTGTAATAATTTTTAGGTAGAATTCAAGACAAAAGAGGGTTTTAGGGGTTTATTTGGGGTTTTCTTCTTATGTTTTGGTCGGTTGGTTGGTTGGCTGGTTGGTTGGTTGGTTGATTTGCTTGGGGTTTTTTCCCAGGGTTTACTCTTCTATTTGTTTTGTAAAGCTTTCTTCCTTTCTGAAAATTGAAAACTTGTATTTTGGGGGGTTTTTTTGACCTGTTTCCTGCTTTTTAAAGTTCTTTTGGCATGGTCACAGTCACATAACAAATCTCCTTATAATATCTCTTGAAATTGTTCCTCCTGCATGGCTCAAGACCAAATTCTTAACAGAATCTTTTCCTGTGAGTTCGAAGAGTTTTTTATTGTTCTAGAAATAAACCATTCGTCGTAACAAAAAAAAAAGTTTACATCTCATGCCATTTAACCCTGTAAGATTTCTAGATAGATAATCAGAACCTCTCACACTTAGTACTTCTCCCAAACTTGGAAATTTTTCCATCTCACTCAGCATTTTGTATTGTTCTGATAAGGGCAGGCATAGTTCCATGCTAGTTCTACACTTTTATTAGCAACATGAGCTTTCCACCCAAAATGAATAATGCTTTTAATTTATGATCCTAATAATTTAATGTTCCTTAGGTTTCATACATCACACAGTGACATTCTTCCTCCATTATGTCCTAGTCCAGAATTCCTATGAATCTGCAAGCCTGGCAACACAACATTCCATGGCTTATCCTCTTTCCACCAAGTCTCTGAGTTACCTGGTATGTCAGGGTAATTGTTTAGATTCCAAGAATTGAAATAATTCTTTATGTTATTTTCCAGGCTCCCAGCATAGTTAAGGAAGCACTACTAAGTTTTGCCCTATTTCACTGACTAATGTTGCATATTCTATGCATAAAGCACTATGCTTACCTTGTGAATTTCCTTCCTCTCTTTCGAGAGGCACACTTTTTAGTTTTGATATCGCTTCTGCAGACTGTGTCAACCTAAACTCCCTGTTCTGCTGCAACAACTGGCTTTACATTAACTTCTGATTTCAAGAATCCTTTTGGGCATTTTGGTTTGGGGTAACTTTACAATTATGAGTATGCTGCAGCTGTTCTACTTAAGTTCCTCTGTCCATAAAGTTCTACAGTTCCTGTTGTGTCTAAAACCCTACTGTGTATCCAGTCTTCCTATTGGCTCCTCCACATATTGAAACTCTAGACTTCTGTCTATAAGTAGAATTAAATAGAATTTCAAACTTGAAGAAGAGCTCTCCAACTAAAAAAACAAGCCGGGAAAAGGAATGAAAGTAGTTGAGTTTCAAAGTGGACGAAGCGAAAGACTGTCATCTTAAAAAAAGTGGAAGTTTCTTGAAGCATTGAACTCTCAGAGTGACCTTCAATGCAGTGAGTCAGACAAATACCCATGACAAACTGATATTATACACAGCATGGCAAACCTAACTAGATTATTATAAACCCATGATTTTTAAGAATATTCGGGATGAGAACAATGGTTATGTATCTTTTCAAGATACAATTGTTTTTAATAATTCCTTTGAGGTCCATGTTTACAGTCTTTGTTTAGCAGTGCCCTCAATTCCCAAACTATGCAATGTGGGAAACATCCTTTTGGAAATATCAAAAAATTATCTTCCAAATTCCTACTTTTTACAGTCAAGAATACATTTCCTTTCCAGCCATTAGGGTATACAGTTTTATGAAACAAGTTTACTTCAAACCATTCACTGTTTCAAAACTCAATTTAAAAGGCAACATTAAGTAGAAAATTATGAAAAAAAAACCAAGATGAAAACCATAACGAGTTTGTGTTTGTTCTGTGGAAAAATTAAGAATCAGCCACCTTTTCAACATTGCATGGGCAAAGGTGCAAAGGGAAGAAAAAATGTTTTTTTAAACTTGGGAATGATTTTACTTGCTTGACATGTAAAATACATTCTAAGCTCTGAGGAACGTAATAGGCTACAAGTGTACAGAATTGAAGTAATTTCTGTGTTCTGACACATCTCTAGCAAAATTCATATGTTCCTTCTTATATAAGCAGGAAGTTGAAGAAAACACTTGTCTAAATAAACTGGAAAACAATGATCCAGTTATTTTATTGGTGGTGGTGGTGGTGGTGATTTTATTACAATTTGTTAGTGAAAAGAGAATACATCATCATACTGTCCCCATATCAAACTATACATAGCAGTTGTTCTTGAGACAGTCAATATAAATATTACAGTTGTTTATAATTCCCTCCAAAACTGGGTCAATGCACTTTCTTTTTTCCAGTTACCAGCAGCTTCAAATTTGCAATTTGTTTCTTCTCTTTCAAGACAAAAAACATTTGTTTTAGTTTACTAGATTTTTTATCTTTTACAGAACCAGATATTATGAGAACTGTTTTGTGTGTCTACATAAACCCTTGAACGTCTTATTCCTTTATTCTTTTTGAGCCATCTTTGTCCCATTTGCCAGAGAAGAAGTATTAGATTTCTAAAAAATTGATTGATGAGATAATTTCTTAATATTAGATGATTTCTTAAGATTATTAACATGTTCTTTCTAACTACACAGTAAACAGAGCTTTGTCCACAATCAGTTTAGTCCCGAATCAATCAACACTGTCTCTCTCAAAAACATTAAAGTAAAGGTTCCATTTAGAACGTGGCCCTGCAAAACAAAAGGAAATTTTTATAGCTGAATATTTGCAACTTTTAGGTCAAGCAGTGAGTTCTGCATACTTTGAATAAACCATCAGGTTCCATCAGGTATATTCACCACATTTATCCAAATTGCATATGTCTGAGATTTATGGCAATGGAGACCAAGCTTTTAAACTTATTAATATGAAGGTGATGGTATTTTATTTCTATTATAATGGCTTTTTTCTGATTTGAGGAAATGGTTTCACACCATGAATCAAACTGAACTCAAAAACTTATGTGAAGATTGAACTGTTCAGAAAAGCTTTCTGTTGCTTTTAAGACAGCATCACAGTGGAATATATATCAGATTGAAAGCCAATACAGTCCTATCTGAAGAAGAAATATTTAAACACTGTTTTTCTGTCTAGTTTTGAGAATGCTGAACAAAGTACAGCTATGACAGGCTATATGGTATAATTCTATGCTGGTGACTATGAATAGTGTCCCAGACAAAGTGTGGGCACACCAAAAGCTAGCATGGTTTTCTTTTGAATTTTAAATATGGATTTAGCTTAGAGTAATGCCCATTACACTATGATCTCATCACCCCAAAGTGTGAAGAATGCAGAATAGTGCAGACAGTTGCACTCAGAGGCCTAAATGTGACCCATCTGCCCAACTGAGACAGGAGTTACAACATGCTCTCCTGAACCACAGATGAGAAGTCTAGAGAGGAAGTGCTGAAGTGCTTTTGGTTTATGAAATCTACATTTAATGGAGTTACCTATTTTAAAAATAATTGCATCCAAAATCAAAACAAGTAACATTTACAGAATCAAAGAATCACAGAATGAACTAGGCTGGAAAAGACCTTTGAGATAATCAAGTCCAACCTACTTAGGTGTGATGACTCGTCCTTAAGGGGAAGGGAAGAAATTTAGATGTCACTGTTGTTTTTTAAAGCTGAGTTTTAGACAACAACACAAGATGCCTCACAACCTTGCTCCATTAGGTTCTTTCCCTGATGAAGGTAGAACCTTGTCCTAGTCTTCCAGGTGTGTGAAAAATAACATGGATGAGATATGTACAGTGACTCACTGATGCAACTCTCATTCAGTGTTTTCAATCCACTTCTTTGTCAGATAGCAGGGATGCTGAGAAGGTCTAAGTGCCCCCTGAAAATGACCCCAGATTCTCCCACGCTTATTCAGGCTGATCAGTATTTTACCCCAAGGAATATAAGTAACTGTTAAGTAACAAGGAAATTCAGAGCCAACAAGTGACAGATTATAGCTTTCTTAACATTTTTTCTCATCTCATATTCACATAGCTTAGTTTCTATTTCTGACAGGTTGCAAGCTGACTAGGACCAATGTGTCTACCTGTCACTCAGGTGTAAAGACAGGAAATCAAAGTGCCATTTTTACTGCTATCATTTTTATTTTTATTATTATTGTATCTAAGTAAAAAACCCCACTTTTTATTGCAGAGACTCCAATAAACCCATCACTGCCACACTTCACTCTTCTTCAGCCAATAAATACAAAAAAGACTTGATTTCATGGTCTCCTCATTTTTGCAGACTGGTTTGTCCAAATTCTTCAAGTTGTTTATTTAGATGCTGTTTCCTTAGAAACATCAGCCCACATATTTCACACAGTTTAATGTCTGTTCCACAAATTGAGAAAAAAATGCAAACAAGCACTATTTAATAACTGGTTAATATTTAAATATATATAATTACTTGAGTAGTTTTTTTCTATTTATATGCCATAATCTGCATTTTTAGGAACCCTTTAAAAGACAGTTATAAAGAAGAGATATAGTCACAAATCAGGCCAGCTATGTTTGTTTGCAGAAAATGTATCCCTGAAATCAATATTGCGAGATTCAAATTTACTGCTGAGATCCTCAATATAGTTTAATATTGAGTGACTCTGTGGGAGTGCAGGGAACATGAGACAAAGAGAAGTTTCAGAGCTGTTATCCATTATTTTGCTTCCAGAGGAGAATTTTTGTCCCAGAAATAATTTTTGTAATTAATTTAACTATTAGACAACATACAGGGTGCCCTAGATGTAGATTTATCATTGCAAAACCTCTTTTGATTATTTTTGAGCAGTCTTGGGAATCTGAAGAAGTTCCAGCTGACTAGAAGCTGGCAAATGTCCCAATTTTCAGGAAGTGCAAGAGGGATGACCCTAGAAGCTACAGACCTCTCATTCTCACTTCAGTGCCTGGTAAACTTATAGAAAAGGCTGTTCTGGGAGGTATTGAAAGACGAGGCAGTCACTGGTGATAGCCAGCATGGCTTCATGAGACGAAGTCCTTCTTATCAAACATGATCTCCTTTCCACTGATCTCTTATCTGTGGTGATCAGTGACAGGACCCGAAGGAATGGCCTGAAGTTGTGTCACAGGATGTTTAGGTTGGATATTAGGAAAAGGTTCTTCACCCAGAAGGTGCTTAGGCACTGGAGTAGGCTCCCCAGAGAAGTGGTCACAGCATGAACCTGATGGAGTTCAAGAAGCATTTGGACAATGCTCTCGGGCACACGGTGTGACCCTTGAGATGGTGCGGTGCAGAGCCAGGAGTTGGACTCGATTATCCTTTTGAGTCCCTTCCAACTCAGCTTATTCTCTGATCCTGTGATTTATGTTATACATTAAGAACAAATACTAGGAGTACAAAACTACGCTGTACATTTTATCCTTTATGGACAAGTAAATGTCAGCTATGCTGTTGGATATTTTTAGTGTTTCTCTTTTTCTGCACAAGAAATTTTAAAAGGGACATGAACATTAAAAATAACAAGCTCTATTATTTCATTCTTCGATATTTGTATTGTGGTGAGAAGATTGAAGAGTTTCTTTCTCATTGGCCTGCTATAGAATCATTTCAATCAGTTTATATGTTATTTTAACTGAATGAAAAAGGTAGCATTTTAATTTTAAGGTCATTTAATTTTAGGGTCATTCTCCTATGTCTCTTTGGGTCATGTTGTCATCCCCTGCCCCCCTAGACCCTTTTTTCTTTTTTGCCCCAAATGTCATAATTTTCAAGAACAAAAAACATACATGGCTTCTTTCCCAAAACTGTTTTCCCAAACAACAAAGCTGCAGTACAAGGACAACACCACAGCTCATGATTATCTGAAAATAATTCAGAAATCTGAATCCAGGTCTGGGGGAGCAATTCTATGTCGTATGCATAATGTGTCTGGCTAAGCAAACAAAAGATAGTTTTGCTTTATATGTATAAAGGGCATTTGCTCAATAAACATTCTTTCTGTAATCTAAAACTTTTTCCTAATGTTTTTAAAGTCCTTCTTTCATATGTCTTATTCTACCTACCTTAAATACTACATCTAGGATATAGATAATACATAACTTCTCCACTGAAAGTAACCTGGTAAAAAACCACTTGTGTCCACCAAAACACCCGCTGCCAGATGCTAGAGTTGAAGCACAGAAAGTCAATACAAATCCAATACATAAGTTCTATTTCTTTCTAATTGTTTTTTCTTTCAGAATAAAGGGTATCTTTTATCTTTCCTCTTAATAGTAGTAGGTGTTAATCCAGCAGTAATCCAGACTTTCAGGATCCATGCCGTAAATTTTAGAAGTTTGGTGACAGCCAAAAAAAGAGTGTTGGAATGAAGATAAAAGGAATTTACCCTAGTAATAATGGAATATGGAGCATTTTATTACCTATCATAGGTCACTGTTTCACTTTCAGTCCAGAGTAGCAGTGACCTCAGACTGTTACCTTGTGAGAGCTGGTTTATGATCTATATAAAATGAGTTGCTAAGTTCACTGCATTTTCCTGTTGCCACATATATGAATATGCACTTTGATATAATCTAGCACCATTTTGACTACTCTTACCTGAGAATCTAAGAAAAGATTGTGACATATTTTCCTGGTTTCAGCTGGGATAGAGCTGATTTTCATCCTAGTAGCTGGTACAGTACTGTGTTTTGGATTCAATATAAGAATAATGTTCATAACACTGATATTTTAATTGTTGATGTGCAGTGCTGGTGGGCAATGATATTGTGCATCACTTTTTTTTCCCCTTTTCTTCTTTCTTTTTGTTATCTATTTCTCATTTCATCACTATTATTACTTGTAGTAGTAGTAGTAGTGTATTTTATTATATTTCAGTTGTTAAACTGTTCTTTTCTCAACAATGGATTTAACTTTTTTTTGTGTTCTTCCTCTCCTAGGTGGAGCAGGGAGAAAGAAGTTGTGGAAGAATGTGTCTTCCAGAATAGAGCTGAAGTAAATAGGTGAAGAATCTTGGATGAGGGGACCCTTATAATGATTTCATTCTGTGATGACTTTACTCTCTAGAACTCTCCAGAAGTCTTGATATCAAATTTCTCACTGAATTTAACTTAGTTTAAAAGTAATTTCTAGAAATTAATTTTTTCTTGGTAAGTGATTTCATTGTATGGTATGGGAAGAGGGAAGGCTGGGGATGGGAGGTATCATGAGTCAAATTTAAAACAGATGTGTCTACCCACCTGAGCAATCTGGCACCCAGATGATACCTATTTTGTCAGGGTGAAAATTAAGTAGTAGACAGAAGTAAAATGCTGAATGCTTTTGCACCTTCAGCCCTCAAAAGTGAGTATCCATTCTTAAGCACAGATTTTGCCTAAAACACTCAACAGGGCAGTGCAATTCTTAACAATTAATTAAAGCCTTTATTTGTGTAATCATACATGTGTTAATGATACCAATCTAGGATGACTCCAGAGACAGACAAACTCAAAGCTCTGTCTGGATCATAACTTTCATAATAATTTTTAATGTTACAGTAATCTTAGGGGCAGTTTTACAACTAATGTGTAAGGAAGGTAAAATCTTGCCCATGAAGAACCCACAGCATTTTTCCTCATTTGAAAGCACATGTATATAACATTTGATACAAAAATCCCTGTTAGCACAATTAAATCTAGGCTTCTGTTGAGAAATAGCTCTTCCTTTTCAAACCTGAAAAGAATGCACTTCTGATCACACAGCTGTGTACTCTTGAGTCACATTGTGACATGACAAAAGGAGAAGATCCAACCACAAAAAATTATTTCATTTGCTCTTTGGCTGAAAAAAAATTCAGAGAGACCAAATCCTAAAATGTACTGCAATTCACACAGCAATAAACAATAGTTGAGCTGCACAACACTCAAATTATTTAAAATAAAATAAATGTGTGACAAAAGAGGAATGGTTTGATCCAGTAAATCTCTATATTTTTTAAACTATGTCAGACTCTACATCTAGAATATTTGAGACTCCAGCCAAGGGCCATGAAGATGACTGAGGACCTGAAGTGGACCAAATATGAGGCAAGGCTGAAAGAGTTGGGATTGTTCAACTTTAGAAAAATTATTTTTCAACTATTTGAACCTTTTTGTTTGTTTGTTTCTGCAGGGGTCAAACATTGGTACAAGTCAGCCTGAGAGGTTATAGCCTTAGAGACATTCAAAATTCAACTTGACATGGCCCTGGAAAACGTTCTGTAGCTGACCCTGCTTTGAGCAAGGTGGGTTGAGTAGACAGTCTCCAGAGATCTCTTCAGTCATTTTCTGCCTCTGTGAAATTTTGTGTGGTAGTTTTAACAACTGTACTAATACAGCAAAGCAATAAGAGAAGGAAACGGAAAGTATTATCTTTTTTCCAGAAGTGATAGATATAATACTCTGTAGAAATTGATGTTCTGTGAATTAGTTAGCCTTGTTCTAACCTTGCCTCATGTGGTAAAACACCTAATTTGCCTATACTGGGGTCTGAGTTTGAGAAGTAACCTAGTCCTGTTCCAAAAGAGGTACTTGTTCATAAAAACAGAAATAGTACCTTAAACAACTGGAAAATTTCTGGCAAATACTAGACATCCATAATTTTAGAGTGGGCATATAGGAGTGGGATTCCAGAATCCTGCTAAATCCAGGACTTATACTGTTAAAGCATAAGCACTCAAATTCTGTCTAGATGGTAATTTCTCAGTCCTTTCAGGAAGCTAATGTTAAGATACTTGAAAGCAGGTTACTTTCAACGGTCTGACATTTAGGTGTCCCACATGAACCTACTCACTACTCTCCTGGGTAACCTTACTGAAGGGCTTTGCCTCTGTTTGTCTGCCCTACTAAATGGGCAGTTACACATTACCCTCCTCAAGCCCATATGCAAAAACTCATAATATTGTTCTAACTATAGTATGCACATGTGCTGTGTCAAAACTGTGCCTGAATGTATCCATATATACATGTGCACAGTGTGAATTTAAAATAGCTATAGTAATTACAAGACAAAAAAAAGTCTTGTGTAGGTGTGTGCATGAAAATGTAATTCCTTATTCATGTTTGATAGCAGCTTTATATGCCCAGGAAAAAAAAATAGGAAAGGGGAAAAAATTCCCTGAAGTCCTCATTCATTTACCAAATTCTGTGAAACTCCAGGCACTCTTAATGACTATTGCATGCCAGACTGAGGTAGAAATGTCAGCTAGCCAGAACAAATGGAAAACAAGATTATACTATTTTCTCATATCCCTGCCAAGATCTAACAGTGCAAGAATACTTTTACATTTTATGAACCTTGGCTCTGGAATTTTTATGTGTGACAACCTTTAGACGTGCGGTTTAACCTAAATACAATCATTCTCCATTTCCATACCTTATTCTTCTTCAGTGCTGCTCTCACTTCTGAATAGCATGAGCAGGCAGATGAAGAGTAACCTGTTAATTCTCTGTCCATCATTTTGGTTTAGGTTTTGGATTTTTGAAAAAATTTATTTTTGAAAGATGAAAAAACTGCAAAATACTTTTGAGGAAAGAGAAATAAAAAGATTGTATGAACAAAGAGAAAAGGGAAGAAGTCTCCTGATGTTTGCAGTTGTGGCCCAATGGCTGTTGTCTTTAGGTTGTAGAATTTCTGTTTGAAATTGCCAGCTGGAATTTTCTGAAGAGAAATAGAAGTTATAGCAATCTGGCCAGACACACAGGAAAGATACACATTTATTTTCCCTTTGGAAACAAACCAAACCAAAAAACAAGAAGGATATCACTTTAATATTTTGCCCTTCAAAAGAATAAAAAAGAATATGAATGTTTCAATAAAATGATATGACAGTCACAAATGTAATATCATGAACTGCTCAGTAATAGGATCATGAAAAGTGCTGGAGTGGGGGAAGAAGGAATAGTAGAAATAAAAAATGCCTTTACTACAAAATATTTTGATCTGTGATAGGTTGGGCAGTATGTTCTCAAAAGGGTTTTTGGCCTTTTTTTTTTTTTCTGGCTCTGAATACTCAGAAACTTGCATGGCAACCAGATGGAAAGCAAAACCATTGAGGCAGCTGGAGAAAAAACCAGTGCTAAGCTTACAGAAATGGTGCAATTCCAGATTAGTTTCAAATTCTGTCAATCCATCTGTAAGAAGATGAAGGAAATAGTAAAAGCACCTATTACTAGACTATCTAAACAGCTCAAAGAAAGACAGTTATGAATAGTATAATAATGTCCAGCCTAATGCCAGTAAAGATCTGGTGACAGTAACTCCAAGTCTACTAATAGTCTTTCATACCTCATGTCTTATTTTACTCCTCTTGTTCATACAAGACTGCTGTCTCAAACTCATAAAAACGTTTTGAATCCAGGCTTTGTAATTTGAAAGCTAGTTTTCAACCTTCTTAAGGGTTTAGAGGTATATTGTTCAAACACTCAGATTATATTAGGAGTGGACCAGTCTGTGTATCCATCAGAAAAAATGAACATTTATTACTGCTATTCATTCCTTTATTTTTATGCAATTTGAAGTGTCTGCCTCTGGCTTCAGGCATTTTTAAAGTACTTAAAATGAGCAATCATGAACATTCATGGAAGTTCACACAAAATAAAGAGAAAGTCAAAGCTGTCCAGTTAAAACAAAATTGACTATTTCTGCAAACTGAAACCTCCCATCTGAATATTTGAGATGCCCAATGCCATTACATGTCTAATTCTGGGAAATCAAAAAAACTATCCAACTGATTTCAGAAGGCTTTGAATTGTATTGCACACATGTAAAAACTACTTTTATGTGTTCTGCCATAGAATGTAAAAAAGCTGGGCTGAATCAGACCAACAGGAGAACAGAAAACAGTAGTTACAGTATGTACAATCAAAGCCTCTTAATTTAAAGTTGTTTCTTATATGAAACATTTCCGGTGAACGTATCTTCATTTGTGTTACTCAGGACGGATGATTTACAAAACTGTGTCCCAAGATTTAAGAACTTTGCACAGTAAATCAGTGACAATTATAGCTGTGTGATACACCTTTCCAAACTAAAATTGCCTGTCACATTTTTCAAAAGCTTCTATGTTGCAGCAACCTGTCTATTATGGGGGTGTTGTGCTTGTGTAAGCACAAAGACCTTGATTCAATTGCGCATTTGTTATCATACAAGTGACATCTCAGATGCCTCAGGATCTGTGAGACATTCATACGAACTGACCGATACAGGGGAAACCCATTGTTTACCCAAGGCTTTCCCTTGTGGCTACTGGGGTTCCAGCTGGATACTACTCAATTTATTTCCAATAAACCCCAGCAACTGGATGTACAGGAAACTGAATCAAGCCCATAAAAGGAATAGAGAATTTATCTTGGCAGCATTTACTCTAGTAACCTAACTGTGACATGGGCTTTTCTCTGACCAGAGGTACAAAGTGACAATGCTGATCTAGTATCAATTGTATTATATCCTCTCCCACCTCAGAAAAAGGTAGAAACACCCTAACTGTCTGCTGACAATGGCTAACATCCAGACTAGGATGTTTGGAACAGAACTAGCTGCCTTGAAACAAAACTTGGACATGGAACGTCCTAACGATTCATGGGTACAATCAGTTGACTTTCAGTGTTTGAGTTTACTCCCTGCCTCTTCTCAACTGTCTCACAGAGATGTTGACCATATACTCAGGGCACTGCAAATGTCACCAGCTCTCATAGCGATATGGGCCTTCATAGGGATCCTTTCCAAGAGAACAGGGCAGGGACTGACAGCCAGGGCCCACGCCACTGTCCCAGCCAGGAGCAGAGCCGCTGGGCCACTGGGGACAGCCCCGCTCCAGGCATTGGGCACCTCCATGGAGGTGGAAATGGGCCAGGGACAGGATGGGTTGTGGGTCCATGGATGAGCCCGGCTTGACAGGGCCCATTGCCAGGCAGGGCAGGGCTGTAGGGAGCTGCAGACCAGCCCTGCTGTGCTGTTGTTGGACAAGGCCTGATGGCCCTGGGAAGCTGTCATTGAGTCCTGGGTTGTGGGCAGGATGGGGAAGCCCCAGGAGAGGGCAGGCAGGACTGTCAGGGGCCTGAGAGCAGCCTCATCATCTTCACAGACTTATAGAGGCTCCAAAACAGCCTCCTATAGGGGCTATGACTTCAGAGGAACTGTACCAGCTCTAAGTGGTGGGAGATTGCCAAGCAGTTAATGAGTAAGGAGGAACATGAAGCTTACCAAGAATAAATGGGAGTACATAAAAACCATCTCTTCAATGTAAATAGGTCTGTTAGAGGGCCTCTACAAGAATATTATATGAGTGATTAAACAGTGAAAAATGAGAAAGTTTAGAATCAGCTGATCTGACTCTGTGGTGAAGCCTGGATTCAGGACAAGACAGTCCTGGAGGTGAGAGCTTATGGCAATCAGAAGAGCCCTTGTAATGTCCCCAAGGTAGCACACAACCCTGCCTTTATGCAGTCAGCACTAATTTGCTGTCACTGTCAGAGCCAAATATATTTGATATACTAATATTAAAAAGAACATTCCACCACACCAGAAAACCATTTGCTTTCAGGGCTAACACTGATAAATTTACTGTGAAACGTCCACAGCATAATGCTCAGTACAGTATGCTGCTTGGTTTCCAAAGGCCTGCCTAATGGGGACACATGCCTCGTCTTGCTTTTTAGTTCCAACACCCAGCTGTACAGAGGAAGAAATTTAAAATTAAAAATAACTTTTCAGCTGTTTCCTTGCATAATTGCTATCTTGTTTTGTTAATACTGTGGTTGAATTATAACTTGCTGAAGCCCTGGAGATTTGTGTGCTGGTTTATCAGACTGAATTTGCATTGACATGCTTTTCAGTCAAGTGAGTAACTAAATCCTGTGGCCTTGAGTGAGCCTGGCAGTATTTGCATAGAAAATTAGAGGTAGATTAGGGAGAATGAATATATGATGTCTCCATAAATACATGCAATGATGAAAATTTTGTGTATCTCAAAATACTACTGGATTTCATTGGAAGACACTGGCTGACATACCAGCAGTGCTTTGAAAAAGCAGTATAATAAAAATAGGTGTAAGACAGCCAACCCTCTGTTGCAATACCACTGTGGTTATCAGAAATGCCCATGTCTCTCTTGACTATCATTTATACATAAACACAAGCAGACTAAAACAGGAATTTCAGCTGAAGAAGCTGGTCATCATTTCCCATTTACAACCTTGTGAAATTATAACTTTACATTTTTGTGGAGCAGATCTGTATACGGACTAAACTTCTTAGTTTCCTCAGACTATGGGATATTTATTAATATTTTTTTTCCACTTAAAAAGGAGTAGTTAAATTTGTGAATGTTTCATCCTGGTTATCACAAAGGCTACTGATGACAGACTATCCTGTTAAGAATTTTTCTCCTGTTTATTATAAAAGATTAGGAAAAAACCCTTCAAATTGTATTTATTTATTTAATTGTTAATAATCTTCTGAATGAGGCTTGTCATCACCAGAGAGAAATGGACATGTTCCATATGGTTTCAGCCAGTATTCAGTGCTTTAAAAGAAATTGCAAGAAGCCTCATTCCCCTTAAGGTTAGTAACTGGTGACAGGTTTAGGCTTTTTTTTCCTTTATGCGCAAATCCATCAGGTTTTATTGAATCCTTAATTTTGCTTAATGTAGCTGAGGGTATTTTGAAGCCTGAGAACCAGTTAAGAAAGTTCTATCCATATATCTGTAACTCCTCAATGAATAGGAGCTTTGTCCTCAGAGCCCCTGAGTGCTTTTACAATAATATTTCTGTTTAGGTTCTGATTAAACCAACTCTTCATGTTCCTTGAGCTTCTGAGAATTTCTCTCACTTGACTAGAGTGGGAGCAGATGGCTTTGATTAGATCACCCAAGACTTTATCTTTTAATCACCTGCCTCACCCAGTCTGAGAGGGGAAAAGGGCAGACATGTGAGTAATCTCCTCCTTTCTGCTTCTCTGTCTTGCCAGTCCTCTGCAAGGCATCTGCTAAGACCTCATTCATCACTGTGAAAGCTGCGAACGGATAGCAGCGTAATACCCCGAGGTTCTGCTGTGGTGGTGTAGTGCCTAACCTCTCCCCTGTAGCAGGAAAGGCTATATGTACTTTTGTCAACCTGTCAGCAAGCACTTCTCTATCTATACCGTTTGCTCAAACCTCTCCCCCCATCCTGACAATGTCAGGTTTCTGAAAATGTTTCATTTTGAAGAAAACTCCAGAGGTAGTTCTCATGAGAATGTATTCTTTATTTCACTCCTCAGTGGATAGCCATATGTGAAAGATGTATTTGTCTGCATGTGTGTGTATTTATGTGTAACTATTTGTATACATATGTATTTTGCGTACCTATCCATGTCTCAAAAACGTCAAAAAAGGAGTGGATATTGTGCTTCCTTTAGGTATAAAAAATATCAGTGATGGCAATTAAATATACTTTTTTGTCACAGTTTTAAGTGAGGCTGTCATAAAACTGCAATCTTCCTTCTCTGTTTTTGCTTCAAAGAAAAGTAGTCCACAGAATTCTCCAGAACTAAGATAGAAGATTCTCCTTGGACTGCTGAAGAGTGGCAAGTTAATTCTCTCCAGAAGAGTTTTCCAATATTCTACTACTGTTTCCTGCTGAATGTTAATTTAGAATTCTTAGACTAACTCACATTTAACATTAATCAGCTTTTCAGGGAAAAAAAAAACCAAGACTGATGGCTGATTAAAATAGATTTCTGAAAGTTTCTTTGATTTGAGACCAAATTACAGCTTTCTTACTTTTAGCTGGTTTTTATTCAGACAAGTTTCTGTTTAAGCCAAGGGATTTTTTAAATTCTGTTAAAGCCAGCATTATGCTCATCAGAAATTAGATCAGCTGTGAAAGAATCAACTCTTGAAAACTTTCAATACATACATAAAGAGTTTTATAAGTAAGCAAAAGATTTATATATCTACAAAATGATCAATTTCATAAGATCAGAAATTTCAATATAAATAGCATTTAAGAATAAATAATTAACTTTAAAAGTGCCTAAGCATTGCTCAGATGTTTAATCATATTGGCTGTAAGCCTTGTATTCAACATTTACTGATGTATAATAAAGAGATGTGTTCTTTCTTTTAAGAGATTTAAAATAAAAAATGGTAAGGAGACAAGCAAAACTAAATCCAAAGTGCTTCTTAATTTATTGAAAACATGAAAATCCTCCTCTGCATTGTACTGACTTGCTCTAGAATTCATCAAAATTACACTAAATTTGGGGAGAAAAGGTTTTAAATTCATAGTGCGAGCAATAAATCCTTCTCTTTTTTTTCACCTGCAATACTAAGCACGACTTTAAAGGGAACAAAGTACTGTGAAAGCAGGACAAAGTTATGTTTGATATCAAAAGGATACATGCAATATCTGACTCATACCATGAGAAAGAATACTTGCCTTCAAGATACAGTTTACTCCTCAAGCTATCAATGAGCCTTTTTTGTGCTACATCTGCCAGAGCAGCTCAGCTTCACCATGTCTTTGTAGACAAACTCACAAGATGACATATTTATACCCCACAGGTATTAAAAACATCATGGATTCATTGAATGGTTAGGGTTGGAAGGGAACTAAAGATCATCTAGTTCCAACATCCCTGACATGGGCACTAGGCCAGGTTGTTCAAAGCCCTTGAACGCTTCCAGGGATGGTGCATCCTGGTGGTATATGTTAATACTCAGCAGAGATTCACAGTTTTTTACAAGGAACTTCACCAAACTTGTCTGTGAGTTCATAGCCCACAGTGGCCCTGTTACCCTGACCACCAGCTAGGAGGCAAAGAGCCCTAAGGTCAAATTCTGGTAAATTAAACTGAACAGAAATATTTCAAGAATACACCAATCATATTTTGCATGCAGCCATTGAAGAGCATGAAGAAGTTTGATATTTACACCTCAGACTAAATATCTCTGATAGGTATTTAATTCCTGTTTAATAAGGCAGTTATTGTATGTTTAATAAGTACTAGCAGATTATTTAACACACAGAATAACAGTTATATATGGGTTATCTGGTGGATTTCTTAAGAAACAAAATGTCGCTAAATGTCTTTTTATGAGACTTTTAGCTTTAGCATCACCTTTAACTAAGGGAATTTAACACCAGAATTCCTAATAACATTTTTTTGGTACACTGTCCTGGTTTCATTTGGGATAGAACTGTTTTGTATTTAGAATGAGAATAATGTTCATAACATTATTTAGTTGTTGCTCAGTGTTTACACTAAGGTCTATTCAGCTTCTCAAACTACCCCACAAGTAAGTAGGCTTAGAGGAGCACAAGAATTTGGGAGAGGACATGGGAGCTGACCCAAACTGGCCAAAGGGATATTCCATTCCGTGTGGTGTCATGCTTAGCATATAAAGCTGAGGGGAAAGTTGGCTAAGGGATGGCTGGGCATCCGTCAGCAGGTGGTGAGCATGTGAAAGAATATTGTACATCTCTTGCTTTGTATATTCTAAATTTCGTATCATTACTATTATTAGTATCTTCATTATTTTTGCTTCCATTTCTGTCCTATTAAATTGTCTTTATCTCAGTCCACAAGTTCTACTTTTTTCCCAAATCTCTCCTCATCCCACTACAGGGATGGCTGTGAGCAAGAGTCTGTGTGGTGTTTAGCTGCCTTGTCACCTTAAACCACGATATACGGAACACCATGAATATTAAGTAAAGAGAATTTCTCATTAATTTCAATATACTGAAAAGAGAACATATATAGTCCACTTTTTAACTTCTGTCTTATGTATGATAGTGATATCTGTGTGATATTTTGCACTCTTTATGTTGCCTGGACCACTTTATTTCACTTCATGGTATCTATATTGGGATTGCTTCTGACATGACAGGTAGCAGACTGTCTTCAAAATACTTGGTAAGAATGTCCATACATCCTTTTTCCCATCTCAACAATTTGCAACATTTTCACAAAAGTGAATTAATTTAGTTTAAACTCAAACTAATTCTCCAGCAGCCCACAGTACCTATTTTGCCAACTTTGAAAAAATTGGGACAAAAGCTCGTGAAAGTTCTCCTCTGAACCAAAGAATGACCTGGCTAGAGTTCAATAAACAGAAAGTAAATTCTTTGTCTCTATACTTCAGTAAGTTTCCTGCCCTTTTTGGCTAATTAGTTAAAGAAGTATTATTCATTGACCATATGGACCAAGTTTATCTCATAAAAATTTAAGAAGTCAGAGCTGTGGATTCAACTGTGCAAGGGTTGTCAGAATACAGAATTAATCTTTATCTGTTTTGACCCTCTCAGGTGCTTGCATATTGTTCTCTACTTGCCTACCCATCCAGAATATGCAAGGGTAAAATCTCCCAGGTGAAGCAGCAAACTATCAAAATATTCTCAGGGGAAACAGGGTTGCTGCGTATACTTTCCTCATTACCCTCCCTTGGAGGGTATTGAACTTTGAAATTGATTTAAAACTCTTTTATGCTTCAATTGAAAACAACACCCATGTGCTCCCAGTTCTGTCCTCAGAGTACTTGTGTCTCTGTAATGATTTTGCTGTCATAAGAACTGAATTTTCAAGATATGGTGCAATATGAATACTTTGATATATGCCATGGAGTTTGCTTCTGGGTGTCTTGTGCTCTCTGTTCAAATAAATATTGTTGGCAAACACTACTGATGAAAAGGATGGTCAAATTGCTGGACAAAGTTTAACTGCAGAGTTAAACTGGTGACCAAATTATAAACAGACACATTTTGTCAATTTTTTGGGGTTTGGGTTTAATTGTATTAAACCCAAGGAAGGAAAGGGGGAAAAATAACCTCTCCGTGTGACCTGAGAAAGGGATTCAAAAACACCTTTTTTCCTACAGCACCCGACAGGTTTCTAGGGAATTGAGAGCAAGTGATTTTAATCTTGCTTTCTCACTCTAAAATGGACCTGCTGAATCTAACAATTCTGCAGCAATTCATAATTAGCTAAATACGATAAATAATATTTCATTAAAAAGTTAGTAACTACTTTTCATATTTATATAAGATTTATACATATTATAATATTTCTAAGTAAAAATTGAATGAAAACAATATTATTTGCCAAAACGTGGCTTTATGTAATTTCCATCTTCACTTGTTCTTCATAGAATGTGTAGCAAATGTGGTCTAAATTTACATGAGTATAAAATCCTTATGAGGATGGATAGGAAAAGAATGATGATAACTATTTCAGCTTCTGATAACTATGTCAGCTTTTTTATTGGTAATACCAACAAATAAACAGTAGGATGAGCTAAGTCATCACCATGCAAGGGAAAGCAAACATATGTCAGGTACTCTTGTGGTTTTCTGTTCTGATTACTGACAAGTGGAGATATGACAACATCCTACAGGACAGCTAAAGCAGCAGTCACCAATAAAATAATAGCAGTGGACCCACGACTTTTCAAAAAGCTTGAGCAGACAGATGACCCTATGTTTATACTTTGTGTGAGACACCAGAACTCCAACTATACAAAATTAATAATGTAAGGAATGACTGGGGTGTACCCAGTTCCTGGGCCAGTTTCTAGAATGCCAGATTTTCCCACCCTGAACGTCACCTGCAGATTGTTCGCCCAAATTTCATTCATCAAGATGGCTCCCAAAAAATGCTGCACTCTGAATTTGAGCTTCAGTGACAGAGCCCAGCTTTTGCTCATATGTGTCTGCAGGGTTTTATGCAAACAGGACTTTCACCATTTCCATACAGATCTCATCTCTGACAAATAGGTTTTGTACTTTGCAGCTAACCTGACTTCTATGTTTTGCTAAGAAATATTCAGTGTTCTAAGTGTAGATGAAAACTCCTGCCTATTTCACATCCTCTCCAATTCAAGGTATTGCCAACGGTGTTGAAAATGACAGCACATATTCTGTGACTGAATTTTCAACAGCCTGTTCTTAATTCTACATAATTGGGACCTGGTTTAGATAGAAGCTTTCAAGTATCCTTTATGAGACATGGAAACAGATAAATAGCTAGTGTAAGAAACAAAGAGCAGATAATTCTAGTAAGAAAAACCATGTCTACTCCAGGGGAAGCATTAAGGGCATCCCATCTGAATTAAGACAGATTTCTACTGCCTTTTATCCATATAACTGATCAGGACAGAAGGATCAAGTTTAAGTGGTTACATTTGCTGATGCTGATGGGAGAGCAGCAAACATAGATAGCTGCCAGAGGTACGCAGGAGGTAGAAAGTTACTTTAGTTCTGGGCTGCAGACTGACATACTGTGCTTACTTGTTTCAATCAGCCTGATTATAAACTCACTCTACGGTTTTGCTTTAACACAATCCCACTGACTCATTAGAATTACTTCTAAGTTAGCCTTATCTTTTTCTAATACTGACAAGAAAGGCTTGTACGTTTAGCATGAAATTACATTTTTGTGGAAAAAAAACAGACCTTTAATGAAAAAATAAGCAATCTGGTTTAGAGTTGGTGAAGTTAAGGAATATCTTAACAGAGAGTCTCAAAGAAACTATATGCAAAACTGGATGTGTTGTCACGCTTTTATTTTCGTATTTCCTCCATATCTATCCAGTCACAGGATCAGTAAGTCTCAAAAGAGTAATAGTTTAAGATATTATCAGGCACTCCTTGATACATTATAACCGCTAGTATGAGCTCTGCATATATATGGCATCTTTTATGTAGGTAAGGAGATCAAGATAAAATAAAAAGAGTGTTTGAGCTGGCTGTCTCTGTGACCTTTGATACAGAATTTCTCCATGCTGGAATGGAGATTTTTGAATCTCTTATGCCACTGGAGCTCCATAAACAAAAGTAATTGCATCAGGATCTTCTGTTGCATTAAAAAAAAAAAAAATCCTGGGAAAAAACCCAACAAAACCAAACTGACAGCTAAATGATAAATACTTTATAGAATGGTAGTTAAATAAAAATTAAATTCAGCTCAGCTCAAAAATTCAGCATTATGCCTCCAAGAGTCTGTCGTAATAGTGGAAGTTTCAGAAAATTAATATATATAAATAGCTATATTATATAAATATATAAATAGCTAAATT
>VZRQ01009493.1:101196-125328 GCA_013397975.1 Machaerirhynchus nigripectus | reverse complement strand
TCTTGGATTTTCCAAAAAATTACAGCTCTAACTAACAAAACCCCAAAACTGCCTTCCTAAGAAGAATATTTATATATTAAATTAATGTAATAATAATAATAATGATAATAATAACAACAAAAACAAGAGGAATAATGGAGCTTTCCAGCCTAATCATTATGCACCACATGGGAAAAAAAATCCTTAGCAATGAGGTATGAAGACAATCCAAACCCACAATTAAGTTTTGAGCTATTTGTAAATGTGTTAATATAAATATTTGAGCTATATGTAAATATGTAAACATATTTAACTTCCTGAAGAATTTAATATCTAATATTTTGATTAAGTTTTTTTTTTTTTTTAAATAGGAAGAAGGATAATGCAAGTAATTATTGCATAGTCATATTAGTCCAAAAAAGTGTCAATTTTTATCTAGTATTACTTAAATATTGACTTGTTATTCCTGTTGGTCAGTTGTTCTTTTATCTTACCATTTCCCAGAAACCTGTGGCTTGAAGCTAAACAAGCTGATTCTAGATAACTACTTGCGTTGAATGAGGACTTTTCCCCACAATATTCTTACCCATTCTGTAATTTTTCTCTATTATTTTAAGGTAGTTTTCATTTTTCTTTGAAGTACCTGCTTCATATTATGACAATACAGATTGTTTTCTGGTTTTATTTTGGTTTTCTCTGTTTGTCTAGTTTTGTAGTTATTTTTTTGAAATTATTAATTACTTTAACTATTTTTGAAGTTCCTTACATTTTTAAGAATATACAAGGATAAATGTCTCAGACCTGGACACTATATTAGCCAGGAGTGAGAAATTCAAAAGAAATCAGTAGCATTTTTGCTTGAATTGCTTGATATATATGATACTGAGATTTATGATCTTGGCCTTCTCCATATAACAGATGTGTGGTATTATCATTAAATTATTACTTATTTTACAGGGTAATGCACAGCATTGTTTTATTAATATATGATTTCTTCATTCAGTGTTCAAGGTGCAAGGCCTTAAAATCCTCAATATCTTTAAACATCAGTATATTTCTTTGTTTTCACTCTTCTACATTGTTTTCTGATCAAAAAATGTCTCTGAAGCATTTTACCAGCTGTTTTTCATAAATTTATTTCCCATGGCAAACTTACAGATAGTGTGTCCTATCCTATTGTAAATCATGCATTCACCCATAGGAAAAAAAAAAGAGAAAACCAAAGCCACCTAGTATATGAGCTGGTTAAAAAAAATATCTTTGAGAAGATAGCAAAGTCAGTATTTTCATATCAAAATTTAATATTTCTTTAATTAGTTGTCCTTCCAGAGTCATGTAAGTTGTGAGAAATTACTTTTTTTTTTTGTGTAATGTATTTCTAACTTTATGAATTTCTTGGTGTAGAATATCTAAAGATTGGAGTTCATTTTCTTGTACTTGTTTGAACAACAACATTCAGGTATCTTACTTACAGCCTTGAAACACTTTTCTTAACTGTCCAGCTTTAAATTCATGAGGACCTAAGGGAAATTTGCAGTGTTATTTGTGCCAGTAGTAAAATGGGCATATTCCCCTGAGATGTCTAGTGGAAGTATCCATAGTTGTCCTAGGCTTCATTCCAGAGTCTCCGTAGGAAATAAGTAGACATGGATAACTTACATTTAATAATGCTGTCACTGCAGCCTTCTCAGACCTCTTGTATTACAGTAACAACTTTGTGTTCATTTAAATAAAGGTCCTCATACATAACTAATCATAATTCCAATTCTAAAGGTTTTAAAATAAACACATACTAAATTTGAAGCCAAATTATTTAGTCTTCAGTTTACTACATTGATGGATGACTTTTGAAAAATTGAGGATTTTTTTTTTTGGAGGAGATGCTGCATTTTAGAAGTTGATTTGGAATTGGGCAACCTTTTGGAAATTTCCTGTACTGTTAAAATTTTTGAAATTATATATAAAAAGACCTTCTGAATATTTTTTTTTCCTTGATATGGGAGTAAAATAATTGTGATTATTTCCACTGAGAACAAAATTTCTTTTTGTTAAGACAAGCCTGTGTATCTTTCTTGGGACTATAATTATGTCTTAAGGATTAATGCATTCCTTCGTTATCTGACTCACAAACACTAAAAGACAAGACAAGGGAAGGCATTTCTATCTTACACTGAATGAAATTGTGGGCTACAGTTATATATATATCAGCTTCATAAGGGTATGACAGAAAGGAAAATATTGGCTAAACAACTGAAAAGGGGTTTTGTATGGCCTCAGTGAGTAGGAAAGAAGTAAAGTTATATATACATGTGCCATGGCAAATATGTCAAGGGAAGATAGCTAACCACATTCTTACAGCCAATTTACAGCAACCCTAACAGGGAGAGTGAATTGTAAACAGATGAGGACATTCCCACTGCCAGCTGCAGCGAGACAGGGGTGTCATTCCACATCTCTTCCAAACACTGTCACTTGCTTGAACTGTAGCCTAGTGCAGACAAGGAATCATTTTCTTCTGTGTTTCCTCAGGGAGTTTTTTTTTTCCCCCTTTGCTGATTTGTTTACAGCAGCAGTGGAACACAGATCTATTTTTTGCATTTGCACATCTTTTCCTAACTGAAAGAGGAGTGAAAATCTTTTGCTTCTTTTTTCTCTTCTTCAAGAAGTGAGAAATGAAAGTCTCTCCACACACAGAACAGTTTGGTCTTTGAAAAGGAATGGAGAATGATACAAAACATTGTTGCCTTTGGGAGTACTACACCCTATTAAAGTAAGAAAATATAAATATCCTGCTATTTATACCAGGAAAACATAAAATAGTGGAACGAATATGAGTAACAGTTATGAAGCCACCAGAAATCAGAAGTTATTTGACTGTATCTCTCCAAGAGAAAGAAAAAAAGGCTCCATTTTAAAGTCAACTCTAAGAATTCCTACCTTACTTTTTAAGTAGAAACTCTTTCAGGAGTATGTAAACCCTACTTGAAACTCCTAATTTAAAATTCTAGTGCTATTTTTTGAGAGAGAGTCAGTAAGAACTTCAGAGTTTTATCCATGGGAATCTGAAAAACAGTATCTTAGAAGTATAGAAATACTAAGAAATTGTATACTATTAGATGTATCTGGTGAAAAGGCTGATCTGATCTTCGAATCAACACTCATTTTCATGAGTGGAATACATTGTTTTGCGTGGCTTCTGCTTTCAGGAAAAAATATCTTCTTTTTCAAATTTTTTTCTTTAACACTTCTAATACTAAAATGTAAGAAGTACTTTGCAGAATATTTAGTAAATATTCAGTACTAGAAATCACAGTCAACAGACTGTTACAATGACAGCCTTGAGAGATGAGAAAAGGAGAAAAGAAAGAGGAGAGCTGAGACAGGTACATCTCTTTTGAGAAAGGGTTGGAAACATTGCAATCTCGTGTTAGCAGGTGTAATGCTTTTTTTGCTTTTAGTGGAATGTTGTTTCAAAGAGTCTTCTTTGTCTAAAATAAAATAGTACTTTCCAGCAAAACCATGTAGAACACCTTGAAATGAAGCAAAGGAAAGCAAAACAAAAATCAAACAAAATTAAATAAATGAACCTACTTTTGATCAAACATAATGTCATGGTACCATAATAATGATTAATGTTTTGGAGACTGTACAAGCATTTATTCTGGATATGTAGAGATACTATGGTAACTGAATTTCAAAAGTAAATCTCATTTATTTTTGTGGGGTTTTTTCTTGATGAAGATTGGGTTTTTTTCTTGATAAGGATTGCTTTAATAGCTATTTTCAGACTTAACTGATTCTTTCACCTTAAGTTATTCCATACGATTTTCCACTATCTTACATTTTTCCTTATATTGGGTTAAATTACCCAAGGCAGATGCTTCAAAGCAAACTCCAACAAGATTTCTATGTTTGAAGGCTACCAGAGAATATATACACACACAGGCATACGCGTATGTCTCTGGAGACTCAAATACCTTCTCTTCTCCCAGACTAACACACTCTGACCTGTCTCTGCAATTTTGTAGTTTGTCCAGGAATGTGTCATAAAAAAAGCAAACCAAAACCAACCAACGAAACAAAACCAAGCAACCAAGCAACCAACCAAATACCACCAAAAAACCTATAACTGCTTAGAAATGAAGTAGCTTTTATTATCTAGTACATTCAATTTTCAAAAATAATAGTATTTTCATAAGGACAGAACATATTTAGCTGTTTTGTTGGATTCTTTTCTTGCCAGGTTGCAATCTTTAGTCAAATTGACACATTGCATTTGGTCCCAGAAATCTGACGACAGAGATATTTTAGGCAATGCACTTTAACATAAAAGCAATTGTAAGTGATGCACAGAGGGTAAGAAAGAGCTTTTCATGTCAGTAGCTCATTTGTACCAATTATGTCTTCCTATATAACAGAGGTAGATATTATTGGCTTAACTTCTGAAATGATTTCTGAAGAAAATGTACTTCTGGACTGGAATAAAGTCTTTGTTATTTTGCCTTAACACATGTTTTAAAGAGAGTTCTGAGCCATACACTGTAGTGTGTTCCAGAGCCACAGCTGGCTTCAAAGATCAAAATTTCTATTTATTTATATAATAGTAGCTTTAGTTTCAAAAGTAGACAGTCCTCAGCAGCTACTTTGAGGAACTGGCTAGGTGAGACCATGAACAAGGTTCATTTGAAAATCTGTTTATGAGTGGGATGACTTTTAAAAACAAACAAGCCCTATACGCTTTGGTTTTCTGCCACTTGTGACTGTAAGTGAACTATAAGTGAACAAAGTAAACTGTAAGTAAACATTGCTTACCTAAGTTGCAAAAGTTTTGTTTAGAAATATTTGGAAAGTGGTTTTGCACCTAATTATTAGATGATAATATAAATACCAAGTATTGTTACTTTGCTGGCCAAGGAGAAGAAACAAGCATGCAGGATCCATTAGTTATGTATGAATTTCCCCTACACTTCATTAAAAAATCAAGCATATTTAGACATACAAAGCAACAGAATGAATCGTATCACATAACTGGAGAACAAAGAATGTATTTTGAAAACAAAATTCGTAATGAAAGCATTTTCATCTACCAAAGCAAGCTGACACAAATATTATTTTAGATTCACTACTGAATTTGACTTGTTTGAACTTTTAAAGAGTTTTGCACTGTACTCACAGTAGGATCCTTGCTATCAGATATAGCCTTTCTTCTCCTTCATTTTACCTTGAAATGAAATTTAAAAAAGGAATTTAAAAAAATTCAATTCAAATGCTTGTCTTATGGAAAAGGAATAAAAATTTTAAGGATCTATTTATAATCTGAGAACTATTACATAATTTTTAAGATTTCATTCAGGTAGGTAACAAAATGAGTAAGAGAAACATCTAAAAAAGGCTTTTTAATGAGTTACGAAATGGATTTAAATATGTACATATATAAATTAAAAAAAAAGTTTCAATTTGAGAGATATATATAAATTTTATAAAAAAAAGAAAAACTTTGGTACAGAATCTCTTAATATATCAAGGTGCGGGTTTTCATAACCTCAGCACTGTAAAAAACACTTCACATAAGCATTCCATGAACACAGGATCTAGAAGAGGATATTATTACACCCATATCCAATATGTGATTGCCTGACCTTTACCACAAATCAGGCTGATCTAGGACCCCAGCAGAGTGACTACAGGTGTATGAGCTCACACAAGTGTTTGCAGACTGTCCTGCAAAAAGCCTTGCATAATTTTGGCATTCTATCTAGAAACAAGCAAACAGACAAAAAGAGGTTATTCCTTTTTAAACAAAGTTGAAAGACAAACCCTAGAGGGGTCCCAAAGAAAAAGGAAAACCTGAGCTGTGAAATAACATGAATTATGTGAGCTCAAAGGCAAGGAATTAATGAAAAGCCACTATTGCCATTTAAGCAATTGCATATTGAGGCTCCAGAAGGAATCTGAGAAGTCAGAATTAGCCTGGAAAGTAACAGTCAAATCTCAGTGGTGGGTGCTATGCAGAGGGTCTGCACCAAGATATGTGTCAAGAAATCCTGAGACAGAAAAACTCTGTCTGAATTCAGACCCAAGGAAATGGTGAAAGTGCCTGGGGATATGATGGCTGGAACATCTGACAGCACTCTGGTAAAAGGCCAAGGGGGCCACTAGGCCAGCTGCCATCACAGCTAAGTTCACCACCTAAGGAGACAGAAATTCTTCTCTGCCTGTCATCAGAGAACTGCATCTGTTTCTGTAAATGATATACAAGACCTTATGTACGTAGCAGGAACCTTTGCCTCAGAAACTGAACATAGCACAAGCGAGTTGGGGAGAACGAGCTGTCCCTGAGGAGCAAGGCCATTCGCACGGGCACAGAGACAGCAGCTGTGATTGACAGGGTTGGTTCTATCTGGACAGAAGATTCAGCTGAGAGTGCTTTTCTGTTCTTGTTTTAATGTTCTTTATTCCCACATCTTTTTATGTTTGTCTTCAGTCACATCAGTACAAAGGATTTTCTTTCAGTCTGATTTATGCTCTAGCCAGGGGCTGTCTTATACTAAGCAGGGTCAAGAAAATGGAAGACCAAGCATGGGTGACTCCTTTCCTATCTCATTTAGAGGACATGCATGATGGCTTTCAGACCTACTGCTTAATTCAAAAAGCCTCTCAATAAAAGGTTAAAGAAACAAATACACAAACAAACAAAACAACCCAAATCAACCAACCAGACAAACAAAACCCCCACAACTGTTTCATTTCTTTCCAGGACAAGAAATGAATTTAAAGTGTATTATGTATCCTTCACTCCGGTGATGATCCCATCTGTGTTTTTCAAACTACTTATGTAAGGCTGTCTTGCTTATGCATAGGAATAATGAATACGAATATTTCTCTTATGGAGGATGATTAATCACTAATCATTCTGCCCAGAATAAAGCTATAAAGCTGTTTCCAGTTTTCTTAGGAATATCTACAGATAAGATCCTCATCAGCAGTCCATAATGATGATGATTCACTTCCTCACCACTCCCAAACTCTTCCCTTCCCCTATGAAAACATTCAGTCTTGCAAACTCAGTGGTTTAATTTTTATTATATCAAATATAAATAGATTTGTCTCAGCATGGAAAAAGTAATTTTTTAACCAGGGTCTTGACTAATATATTCAATGCTGACAGGTAAAAGAGAAGTACCTGCCTAGAACCTAGTTAACCTATAGTCACACCATATGTTTTTATCCTCTTTATATTGTTCTGTGTTATTAGCTGGGCAGCCAAACTCTGTTGTTACTCAGTATTCATTTATTTACCTCAAATGCTCTAAATGGATAACTTCAATCTATGATTTACCTTGCTTTCTATTGCTATAGGTGCATTTCACATTGGAGGGTCAGATGGGTCTTAAAAATGTCTGAAAGTAATTCAAGGTGTTTTACTTGAAACCTGTGTAATCTCACCATGGTCTGGGTGCTACAGGTTTAATTATAACATGCCATTCATCCTCAAAACATAAGGAGGTATATTGAATCACAATAATATCTATTAAATCAAGTAAATAATAACATCTTTATTGTGGATCTTCCCAGATTGTTTTTCTCCCTTTCACATCTGTTAAAAGACCTTACTGATGTTTTTCCAGCTTGCAGAAATTCAAGTTTCCTATGCATAAGTATCCTAAATTTAAAGCATTTTCTTGTGTACTTTGTATTTTTTCCGTAATTAAACTATATAATGAAGATATATATTTTCACAGTGAGCCTTGTCTTGGTTTTAGCCAGAACAGGGTTAATGTTTTTCGCACTGGACTTGAGGGGCGAAGGTTGGAGCCATGTGGGCATGTCTAGTCTGTTATTCTCTACCCCCTCACTCACCACTGGGGTGGAAGAAAGGGACTCTTGCTTTCTGGGAAGGAGGCATGTCAGGTGATTCCACTAGATGTTTCTGTTCAACATCTCTTTCCCCAGCTCCAACAGGCACACTATTATATTAAAATCATTATAAAACATTTTTAAAGCCCCAAGTGCAAAGAGATACACATATGCATATCTTTAGCAAGATATCATGATATTTTTATTTTTGTAATAACCAAAAGTAATGATCTGTTTTTGAGCACAGCCTTGTATCAGTTTTCCTTTTTTCCCCCTCTTTAAATCCATAAACAGAATCCTGTGCATCCCATCATCCTTCCATTTGCCTTGACCAGATCATACCTTGAATGAATCAACAAAATCTGTCTTGGGACCAGAAAAAATGTAGTGTTCATGTGCTGCAGATGAAACATTAAGTGTGAGAAAACTTTGTTCTTCCTAGGCACATGTTCATACTGTCATTGCCATTTTTTATTGCAGCTAAAGAGCTACCAAAAAACCTTGACATTTATTAGATCATATCCTAGTACAGGAGGTCAAATTCTTTCCCAGGCAGACCCCAAGTTGTCAGAATATGTGTTAAATTTGTGCAACATGGGGAAAAAGTAAAAAAAGTCAGATCATGGCTGAATTTTGGGAGCATACTACCTGCACAGCAAAACCTTCTAACACTCAGCTGGTCCTTTGCTGACATGAATCTGGTAAACTTCATGTAACTGCCTATGGAAACCAGAAATGCTTTGATCAGCATCAGTGACTTAAAAAGCCTTCAAAATATTGGTGTCTAAGAGAAATACATAATTTCACTGACAAAGCTGGTTTCTTCTGTCCTGATGTCTTTCAGGTCATGCACTGTTTAACTGTGTCTCATACCAGAACAACCAAGTAATTCTGTCAATATGTAGAGATTCATGAGCTTGATAATACTGTTACCTAAGAAGGACACACCAGTTTGCAGTGGTAATGAGAATTTTCCCCCTTAAGGTGATAAAGACTAATCAAACTCTATCACCCCTTGGTATGAGTGGGTTGCCAATGTGAGTACAAGATATTTTATATGAAAGTTATCTTTGTCACTACTGAAACCAAGTGTGTTCTTGAAACCAATGATTTTCAGTGAGAGAGACTGGTAGCACAGAGAATATGACTTGCAAGAGACACAAGGATTTTTTTTTATAACTTTTTTTTATGAAAAAACCAACATTTAAACACCCAGTATTCGAATTATGTAGGAATAAGGTTGACATTTGATGACTAAAAAATGCTTATATCCTAAAACATGATGTACTTTATGTAGTATGCTACATCATCATGTAATACTGTGCAAAAACTTTCAATTTTACTGCAGTTTCAGTACAGAGCATTCAATATTCAAGATGTTCAAAGAAAGTTGTTTCAGGTCTAATGAGTGTTTAAAGTTGGTAGTAAAAATATTTTCCCTGTGTTTATAAATCATCTTAAATTAAGCTGGCTTTATCTAGCCACAGAACATACAGATTATAACAATATCAATGTACCGACTGGAAATCAGGTACAATTTACAACCATTGCATGTGAATAAAGATCTTTCTGCTAGTTAACTGAAATTTCAGAGATTCAAACATTCAAAAAATTTTAAAGGGATCTATGTACTTTGTCCCTCTTCTTTGAACTACTGTCAACTGTGTTTATGTACTTTATTTCTTCTTGATAATGTTATTTCATCCTGATGTGTTGAAAGATTGTACTTAGGAAGGCAAATAATTAGCCTGCAAGTGGGTCACAATGTGTCATTGGCTTTGAACAGCCCCGTGAATTTCACAGAAAGTTGTGCTTTAGGTAATATTGATTGGTTTTGTGACATTTAAAAAAGTACGTGAATGTTCAAACACACATATACACACACACACACATACACACAGACACTCCCCCCTCCACACCCACCCTTTCTTTCTGAATCTCCTGTGTTTTCAGCCACTCATGTTTTATTTACAATCTATGTGCTGAGAAAGAAATAAATAATACGAATGAATTATATAACAGTACTTTGGTGAAAACTGCAGAAACATAAAAGGATGCTATAAAGAAGAAAAAGAGTAATTGTACTTCATCGTCAAGGAAGACAGAACAAGAAATAATTGCCTCGAGCTTCAGCAGGAAAAATGTAGGCTAAATATTAGGACAAAAGATTTACAGCTGAAAGAAGAGTTAAACAATGGAATAAGCTGTCAAGGAAAGTTTTGTAACTGCCATAATTGGGATTATTTATGTCTAGAACAGTTAACAAAATAGAAAAGATAGGTTACTGATAACAACATCCAGTTCTGCCATGATGTAGATGGATCTTGGTGTCTAACAGATAGATTGTGCAGCTAAAATATTGGCCCTCACTTGGTGAAGCAGATCTCTTCTACCCGGGAGGTTTTGGAACATATCAAATTTCACACAAAAAAGTTTGGTACACAAATAAATGAATGAGTCAACTAGTTAAAGGTTTGGTTGCCCAAACTTCTGAGTGTTTTCTAAATATCAACACTTTCTTTATTCCGAGACACGCATTTATATCTGTACTGTTTCTAGACATTCTCTACTGCAGCAATGTTGGTATCACGCTAGCTGTGAAAACTTACAGAAGTACATAGTTCTGTAGCCATTAAACACAACAAAAAAAGTCTCAAACAAGTATATAGACTCAGCCCAAATTTCATATCAGTTGAATATACTGCAAAATGTTCTTTTTTTGCAGTCTTTTTATAAAGACTATATAAAAAGTCTTTTTATTTATAGTAGAAGCTATGTTGATAGCATTTGTTTAAAATGTTCCGTTTGGTTGGGTGTTTTTACAAAATATTTGGAAACAGAACCTAGGTCAGGAATTTGGTGGTTAAAACCCCAGATATTCATGCTTTCCAAGTTAGTTAGTATTTTATGTTATATATGTCCTGCAGAATAATATGAAGGAATAAATTAATGGCAGTGAATTTATTAGAAAATTGTTTTCTGGCACAGAACACCAATTGTAATATCAAATCACCAATTACATGTTCAAACCATTGTCAATAATGTCACTTAATTGCATGCTGGGATATTAAATTCAATCAAAATGGTAAAATGTGCATTTGAGATTGATTAGTTTATTACATAAATGGCATTAATGGTTACTTAAAATTGATTAGCAAGGTCTCAGTCCAGTGCAGGAAATTGCTATGCTAATCCCACCACTTCTCTCTTTATTCTCCAGTTACATCAAATACACTACATGCAACTCGTGGAAAAAAAAATTGCACTGGCCTTCTTCAGAAATTCCACCCATAAATCACAAGAGGCCAAAGACAGGATGTTTCATGAAGAAGTTTGGCTCTTTGATTTACAGTACATAAGCCTGCTGGGAACTCATAATAGAGAGCGCATCCTTTGCAGCCCTGTTTATTTACTAGGAGTGGCATCCAAAGAACTTAAGCAGAATGGTGAATTTTAGTTACCCACCTTGAAAAACATGACCTTGACAAAAAGCCCCATTTGGTATACATTTACTCTTGGAAAGCAGTTCAATTCCACAGGGTTTGTGTTTTAAATTCCCAAGGTGCTCATTGCTGTATATTTCAGCACGTGTGGAAGCAAAGCCTCTGATTTATCAGTCTGAGCAAATTTCTCTTAAATAATGACTCAGCCTGATCAAGATAAGAGAAACTAGGTATTGCTTCAGTGGACAGTTTGTAATCTGGTGGATCTTAACATACATTTTTAGTATCAGGCTCTCCATAAAGTAACAGTATCTGATATTTTCCTTTAAAATATGACTGTGCTGACCACTGGTGCTTGTGCACACTTTCTAATGAACTAGTTTGAGATGCTTGAAGAAATTCTCCAAAATTCTGGGCTTTCCTCAGCCTGAGCTGATGCAATTTCATCATGAAGAGGAACTAATAAGTGAAATGGAGGTTTCTAAAATTCCTCTTAAATATTATTTGTGGACTCCAAGCATCCATTAATCACATAAAAAATATTTTGTGATTAGTCGCTCAAAAAGAAACATGGCCTCCCCACTTGCTGTTTGTTTCCTGATGTATACCTAGTTATCCCACTAGATACATGAACATTTATAATAACAAGAAAAATATTTGAAAATAACCTTGGCAAATAGCTGCTATTAATAATCTTATAAAGGATCTACAAATCTGGCATTTTTAACCTCGTCATTCTCATAATATACTAAATACATAAAGATGCAGAACTCTTTAGACAAAGTTTATCCCAACCTTCACCTTCTGTGGTGAAAAAGGGAAACATTATTTATTAAAGAACAGCAAATTTTACAGAAGAAAGAACAGTCCTAAGAATGTGGGTGTCTCTGAAAACCTACCACAGATATATTAGCATAGTAGCCACTTTCTTTGATGCTCAGCTCCTCAAAGTACATTAGAAGTGCCTTGAATAAAGGTCTGCAAATACAAAGGAAGATACTGGATCAGCTGCCATCTGGGTAGCTGAGGATTTTTTAAGACTCAGGAAATTAGACTAAAGGACCAATTCAAGTGTTGATTCTTCCTTTTGGAAGAAAAACTTATTTGAAAAATATCCCTCATATATATATCTCTAAGCTCTTAAACAATTTTTCTAATTTCCTTTACTTAGGAGTACTCCAGGAAATGAGTCCGTTGCCTGAAATATTTTGGTAAACAAGTCTTTGGGATGAATACTGCAATGAAATAGATGAAAACAAATTTGGATTAATTTGGATCATCATCAACACAAATACTTATCAGCAACCTGATTCCAGTAGTTTTACTCACGTATAACAAAGAGATAATACCATATATCTTAATTTGATATTATAGCAGTGTTATTATGAAATGTCTGTAACTACTATTTAATCATTTAGTAACTTGGAAATAACAAGTCATTAATCCAGTCCAAGAAAAGGTGAATTTTTTAATGGTAACAAATAATTAAATCAAATCACAACCAAGTGAAAACCATACAAATGAAAATGAGACAAAATGAGTTGGATAAATTATTGCTTACAAAGCATTTATCATCAGCAGGTCAGAGTTCATTCTGCAGAACCAGAGAAAACAAAGCATAGCAAGCAGAATCACATGGATTTGTTGACTATTTTTAGTGCAAAAAGATTTGAAAGCAATTGGTCAATATTCTCATGTGAGTATTTGGGAATGCTAACTTTTGGACTTATTTTTAATTTTATTTTTTAAATGGAAAGAAGCCATTTAGCTCTGATGGAAGATGAAAAAGTTTAAAATCACCAATTTCATCTGTTTAGCTTTAAGATATTCTTATTGATGTATTCCATCTTTGAAAAAAATTATTTCTCCTTAGGTTCCTTCTGAGTGCTTTGCTGTTTAAAGATGTGGGAAGATGTGTGAAAATGGGGTTGGTTTCTATATAACTGTGTTGCTTTACTAAATTATTTTAAACTAAGTCTAGTACTTTTCTCTTTTTTAAAATACTTCATATTTGTTGTGTGTTACAGCACCTTCTCTGTTCCTCAAGGTTGCTGTCTGTCCATCAGTGTACATTCAGCTCTTCTGACTGAGATTCAATAGATTTCCACATTGAATCCCAGAAAATAAGCACAAGCAAAACTTTCTGGAACTTTAAAACATAAAATTTTATTAACACTAAGAACCTTTTAAAATGTGGAAATATCACTAATCAGTAATTTTTTCAAAAAATACTAAAATCAAAGATTTGATACTTCCTAATAGATATTTATTGCTATTTCTGTACTAGTTACCTACTTTTAATGTGTAGGAGCATAACTGATGAACCAGCTGATTCCAACTGTCTTAGAAATCCTAGATAATCTAGATGTGTTTGTAAATTAATGCAAATTAATATTTTCAATTCCTTAAAACTTAAAAGTTGAGTTTTCATTATGAGTCCCAACTTTGTAACCTGTTGTTGTTAGACTGCATTCATAAGCAAATTCCTGAATGCTAATGATTGCTTATTTTGCAAGGTACACAGAAGAATTCAAATTATGCTGGCTCATGAATATAAAAAAGAGGCTGAGAGCCCACCCAGACTCAGTTTTTCTTCTTTCATCTATACACTATATACTTGTACTGCAGCTCACAATTTAGCATATTCTCTAAATTTTATTGGATCATATTTAACCAAAAAGAGAAAACTATTGTTTGAGGATCTTGCTTTTGGGTAAGATAGCAGCAATTAATATACATATATGTAAATTGTCATTCATTCATGATGAAAGCTTGAACAACTTATTAATTGTGTTATTATTAATTTAAACTTCAGAATTCAATTATATGATTCATCCAAGTTTAACCTGAATACTTGCAAGTGTAAATAATACAACCTAATGATCATTGTTAATACTAGATTGTGACCAGTATGCACAAAATTGTGGGTATAAATACAAATATAAATATATATACACATTTTATATGTTTATAGAAATAAATATGTACATTAGGAATTGTTAAAGTGCTGTCTGTTTTCATGTATTTATCCTGTAATAGGATATTTATTATATAGGTTATTTATTATTTGCTAGCCAAGTATGTTTGCAAAACATGGCTCTTAGATTCTGTAAAATGTGCTGATAAAAATCTTATGAGTTCATCAATGTGTCTTGAAAAATTTTTGTAGGCTTATTGATGGTAATGTGTAGCATGAGATTAATCCATTTTTTCCTTCCTTTTCACAATGCCATTATGAAATACTTCTGAAAACTTTCCATATATTCTGGATTGCTTTCAGTTTTATTTGACAAAGATTCAATTTTTTTCTTCTATTTTAATTATTTTTGTGCTTCATGAGCATATGCTTATTTTATAGATCAATAGTCAATATATTACAAAAGGATGGTTAAATCAGTCCCAATGGACTTGCATGGTGCTGCAGCTATGCTGCCTTTGCAGACCCAACCTAGCTGATTTAATTCAAGGACAACTATTTCAGATTTCTTTGTACTGAATGATGCTCAATTACTTTGTTCATATAACCTGGTGCCCCACACAGCACAAAGCAAAGATCAAATTTTAAAATATCTTCTGAAAGAAAAAAATATAATTTTTTTTTGGTTAATTCCTAGAAAGCCATTCTCACACATTGTTTTCTTCAGTGTTGGGTTAAAAGAGAAGTTAACAACTCAGGCTCAGCTGTCATATGCTGCATAGGTTTCTAGACAATGTATCCAATTAAATATCTAAACATGGAATCTATAAATAAATAATTTTTTCATCAAAATACATTTAAATCCTAATTGCCCAATAAAATTTCTTACTTTGCATGAACATCATCATTTCCTTGATATTCTGTAATTAAAAATATTCTCTTTGTTGAACCTTCTCTGATTTGTCAATATTTCTTTCAATAATATACACTAAAACAAGACCCATGTTACAGTAACAACTCTACAGAACTCAAATGGTACAATGAATACAATCATCCCCCTTCCACTCAATAATCCATTATTTATGCCTGAAGATCACATTATTTGACCATAATACTATACTGAGAACTTTCATTCTGCTGTTGGCCAGGGGTTTTTTTTAGTGCTATCATTCATGTCACTGAAACACTAAATTAAAATCCATGTCACGAAGACAGCCCTGTCATCACCTGATAGTCTCTGGGATATTTTAAATATGGGTATAATGATATATTTTTCCTGTTCGACTGAACCTTTCCAAATCTTTCAAAATGAACTGAAAAATCATCAGCCAAATTCTTCATGGACAGAAGATATAAAGACATGATTATTCAAGGTCAGTATATAAAGCAATGTAGACTTGCACCACTTTTTACTGTAAGATTAAAAAATTGATACTTATCACAGGGATATGAATATACCATCTCAAAACATAGTATAACTTAATTATTATTTGATTCAAATGACTGATAATAGTTTTATTTCCAACTGGTATGTGACCAAACTAATCAAAGGAATCTCTTGTTTATTATGTGATTTTAAAACTGAATTTTATATTATTTCTTCTGATCAGATACAGAATCACAGAAAGGCTAAAGTTGGTAGGGTCCTCCTGAGACCAACTAATTCAACTTTCCCAGTCAAAGCAGGGTGAGTTATCGCAGGTTGCTCATGGCTGTATCAAGTAAAGTTTTAAATATCTCCAAAAATACAACAATCCAATAGTCCAAAAACTCTTCAGGCAACAGATTCCGGCATTGGACTACTCTAATAAATTAAAAAAAAAAAAAAAAAGGAATTTCCTGCATTTGCATATGTGCCTCCCTGCTTTTGTCATGTCACTGGATGACAGTAAGGATAGTTCCTCTGCAGTCTCACTCTACCCCACACTGTTTTTTCTTTCCTGGTGTTTTATTACTTACCTTATCTATAGTCTCTAGCATCCAGTCTAAGCATTTCTGTAGCTACTGACAGCTCTCCCTGCCCTGCATTACTCTGTGTGTGTTTGTCTGTCTATATCTATGTTATGACTCTACGGTGTGTCTAATACTCTGCTCTGAACTAGCTGATATTTTATTATCAATTCTTTTCTTCCTTTCTCTGTTTCAAACCATAAAACAAACAAATTCCCCACTCCTCCAAATTAAACAAGGCAGCCTCTGTGTGTATGTTTTGATGTGTGTTTTGTCAATAACAAGACGGGCTTCTGTGGACTTTCAGAACCTATCCGTTCTGTATTTAAAACATTTCTCAGATGATTTGTTTTGGTTTTCCTATTGGTTTTGGTTAATGAATTTAGGTCTTTTAAAACATGAAATGACAAACATTTCTACCTGCATTCTGGTGTCCTAAGAGATGCTGTTCATCCATCAATACCATTTGGCTAACTTTTGCAACTGCTATGATAACACCAGACTAACCTTAAAAAAATTTGCCCTGAACTTGGACTTTTTAGGAATCTAAAATTCTTTCTGAAAGGTAAGGATCAATTTTTTTCTGAAAGAATCAATTGGCATATGAAAATCCTCCCTAATGACTTTTAGTAAGGTAGATCTTTAAACACTTCTAAATGATCGTGGCCTCCTGGTTTTTTTGATTTTGCTTTTTCTTCTAATGAGAGGGTCAGTATAGTGTTTTCACTTTTGATCCTGCACCAACAAATGTGAGTCAAAATTTTATCTAATCCTGATTTGAATGCCTTTGCTCCTTAGATATTTAGACATTATGAAGATTTCAGTGATCACTCTTTAATATTTTTCTTGGTAATAGAACACAAACTTATTTTGATTGGGTGTTTTGAAATATTCTAATGAATAGCTGATGTTATGTCTTCATTTTAAGTATGAACATGAAGAGCAAAAGAGTAAAGAAATTCGGCCTCTGTTGGCTGATATGAGCGTGCAAGTGTTGGTATTTGTACAGTTAGAAGTTTAGGGTATGATATGTCATATCAATGGTATCTAGACAAGAACCTGCTACTGAGGTTCTTGGGATTTGAAATGGAATACAAGGTAATTAAAAGACAATGAGGTGCATCCTCTTTAAGTTGTAAAAGTACCATAATATTCTTTGTGTACCAAAAGTATAAAGAAAGAGATGTAAGGAAGAGAAAAACGAGAAGACAGAAAAAGAAGGTTGAATGTCGTATATGTATACAATCAGGTTGCATACATATCTGAGATGAAACATGTAAGCCTTTAGAAGAATTAATAAAGGGAGGGACATTATCAGCTACGTCTTATAAGGTTTTGTGAGTTTGACTGATGTTTTGAATTCAATGTAAATAAACCTTCACCTTTCAAAATCAACATCACAAATAACATTATGCTTCATTTTTGGAATAGCTGATAATGCTATCAAAGATAGACAACAATAATTATAACTTGAACTTGTTCTGTACCACCTAGATGTTGTCTGAAACATTTTGTCACTGGTTCCAAATATAAATGGAAAACTTTTCTTTAGTCTTAGTTTTCTTTTATCTTTTCCACTGCATGATAATCTCAATTAGCAGTCTAGTGCCTTTCACAATGACCAATTTAGTTTGGAAAAGAAGAGGAGCACTTCTAGGAGATGATGAAAAGAATGACTGTAAGTTTTTAACAGGATGCGAAAATTGAAAGCTAAGCCACAGTAGCCTTATATCAGAGAAAAAGAAGTTTAGAATAAAGACCCCTATAGAGTATAACAATTTTACTGCCATAGTTTAGGTAAATAAATGAGAGATTTCTTTCTAAATTGTGAAAGACGTGAATATTTTAAATAAACACAAGTATAATGCTGTTAAAGAGAAGGAGAGGCAGTTTGCCAAAAAAATGAGAACCTTGAACTAGTCTCTGTACAAAAGCAATGTGGGTTTTAATTCCCTCACTTTTGAATTAAGACATATGTTGCCCCTTGTAACTCACACTATACCTGTTGAAGGCATCCTTTATCTGGCTGCTTTTTAAAGTGCTATGTGGTCTTGGACAACCTCTAATGTTACCTTTACAGCACAAGAAAGCATTATAATGTCAAAAGGAAATTAAAACCCAAGAGCGTAGTTTGTTCTGTGACCAAATTTGTTTGCTGCTATTCAAGCTGAATAGTTCCTTATGCTGAAATTAATCCCACTAGAATCCCAGGATGAAATCTTGTCTACTTTGAAATCACTGATAAAACTCTTCTGGATTTTAATGAATGCTGAATTTCATGAGCATAAACTATCTGGAGCGAAAAGAAAGAAGGTTTAAAAGCATAATGAATAATGTTGCCTTCATGATAAGTGAAATTCTGATTGTTGCTTTTTAAGTCTGCCCAATCACTTCTCCTTTTAAAATGTTATTTTAAAAATTATTACCCTTGAAATTTTGAACAGATAATATCTAAAGGATTCACAGCTGTATGCTCAAAATGCTATTGGTAGAGGCAAAATCAAATACCTATTTCCACAAGTGATCTTTACATAAGGTGTTGCAACCCATATTGACTCCAGCTTTGAACATTTATCAATATGCCTCTTCAATGTGACTCTAACTTCTTTTCTTGCTATTTTCTGCACAAAGCACGTAGGGACAAATAAGAAGAGGAATTCTAAATTTGTACTGAAGAACCTATGCCTTCTCTAAAGGAAACACGATGTCTGGACACCTCTGAAGCATAGGAAGTTATTTTCTAAAGACAGTGAAGAAAGAACACTTTTTTTCTAAAAGTGAAGAAGAACATTTACTTCTTCTTTTTTTTTTTTTTTTTTTTTTTTTTTTTAATTAGAAAAGGCTCAACACAACAGGTCTTCAGATTGTGAATTACATCCAGATGATTTCAGCTTCTCGGCAGGAAGGAACTCTTTTTAGGGCAAACAATGACAGTTGAACTCTAGTTTTATGTGGCTGTTCACACATGCTAAAATAACATGGCTCACCCTTGTCTCCATTATGAAATTGAACACGGTTTACCGCAACAGAGTCAGGTTTAGCCAATTAGACCAATGAACTTTTGTCTGTATATTTAGCAAATACTGAGGTATCATTAGAACAAAGTAGAGGTGGAATGTTGTTTATACAAGGAGGTTTCTCCAAATTTGAGCTGCTCTTGGAGGAAAACAGGCTGTGCCAACAGCTTCTTCAAAACAGTGAATTTAAGTGTTATTTCAGAAACCCTGAAAAGAGTAGGAGCATGGTAAAGACAGAAGCTAAATAATAAAAAGCTTGGTTTCTAGTACTGTATGCATATTAGAACAGATATTTGCTTAAGTATTTTAGTACGTGAGATAAACCTATTGGATAACTTCTAAATAACACTTTATGAATTCACAGTTCAATCTAGAGAAAATAAATAAATAAAAATAAAGAAATATCAGTATAAAACCACCAGTCCAAGCAATAATCTGAGCATAAAGCCAATTAAGATTCTGCATTCTTAACACTAGAGTTTTTTTAGCAGCCTAAATCACAGAACTATTTGTTGATTCCTACAGAGGTAAGAAAAAGATGACAACATAAAATCCGAAGTATTTCTAAGTGTAACAGAATAGGCTCATGTATGTGCACTGTTCCCTTCATCTCAGAGCTGATTTAAGAAATAGGTTACTGGGTAGTGTACCTCAACAGTCCATAACAGAAAAACCAAGTAATCAAACATTCCAGCACCACAGCCTAGGAACTTAGTCATTACTAACTACAGTTTAGTTGTGACATTTCTATGACTTCAGCATGCAATTCTCCATAAGAAAACTTCGTTCACTTAAAACCACCATAACACCACAAAAAGCTAACAGTGCAATACTTTTACACAAGAAATATGTTTTTGCCAGAGAAGGGAAAATCTATTTACTATTTTTATTAGAAAGTCAGATGCTATCTTAACCATGTTTTCCATGCATTCACAGGAAGAGAGATTCAATTACCTGTTTCCAATTAAATAAACTGTCTTTTAAAAATATGGATATCCTCATTTCAGAAAATGCCATAATAACAGGACTATCCATTCTACATGGATCAGTATATGCAAGCTTTTACTGAGGTTTTTTTTCATCCTTATCGATATTGTGGTATTCTAGTAATAAGACAAAAAATAGCCTCTAACTGAAGGAATTTTTGTTTCTGCTACAGCATCACTTTTTCCATATCACCCTCATTAAAGAGAATCAGTATCTGAGTTCAGACTGTGTTGGAAGCAGAACATTTAATGACCCGAGTAAGCCAAAAAGTATTACGTACATTTGCACGGGGGAACCCAGTGGTGCTAAGGAGCTTTATGATGAGCTAGGGGAAATAATCATGAAATATAATACTGTTTTTTTCTAGGTCTCTGTTAAATGATTATCTTCTTGCACCACATAAAGTATGTTTTCCTGAGGTGAAGTCAATGAACTCAGCAGAGCAGGAGGAGGTCCATTTCTCATTGTCTTTCTATCTTGCCTTATATTCTTCCCCTAATTTTTAAAGGAAAATCCTATCCTCTTTTGAATAAAGTATGAATTAATGTAATGTTATGCCATAGAAATGACTATATGTATCTATAAACTCTGAATCCAATAAAAAATTGACTTTATTCTATAAATGTTTACATTCTCCTCTATTTTGTAACACTATAAAAGGAGCATTAGTTCTGTTTTTTTGTTTGCTTAAATGATGTAAAACTATCTCCAGAGATTCTGCAAAGGTGGGCTATTGGTAAGGAGCAGAGGGAAGAGGACAGCAGGTAGTACTGCAACTTGGAAACATTCCACTTGATTTTAGGTCTCTGTTAACAATCCAGGGATTAATGAACATCGGACAGTGAGTAACCTATGTTCCATTCCTTTCCTGATATTACCACCAAGAACTGTTGAGCAGATTTTTTTTTCTTTCTAATGAAGCTTCTCTGGAAGAATTAAGAGCAAAACAGATTTTCTAAGAGCTAAAAGACCTTTACAAGTTTTTTAAATCAGCCTTTGAGATAGAGAGGAAAATATAAAAAATAAGAAACTCAAGCAAAAACATTTCCCAGATCATTAAGAAATGAACATAGTTACCACATTGATAGTGTTATGAGAAAGAGCACCTAGATCATAAAGAAGACAGATGGGCTTGAAACATGGAATAAGAAACAGATGGAGATAAAGATTTGCACATGTAAGTGAAGGAAACTTTTTTTAATGTATAGGCAGAACAAGGGTCTCTATTAACAATTTTTTTATGGGGTGAGAGGACTGGTAGATTTGAAGAAAAAAAAAAGAGAGTGAGGAAGAGGCTGTCCAGCTTTGAACTGACTGTGTCTTCCAGTGACATCAACCCCTGTGTCTTAAAGTTAATGTCTTTCTGATGTTTGTTTCCTATAATGAGTGAACTTAGAGATGGAAACTGATAGTCTTAGAGAGGGAAATACTTTATTCAGACTGAAGAAAATGTGGGCAAAGACAGTGTGAATATCCACTGACTTTTGCTGGTTTTTTTACCATCACTGACAGGAAAGGAAGTCCTAAAACAACAGGTGGAGATTTCAGTTTTCATGGTCCATACACTGTCTTGAGAAATTGTGAGATAGTTTCCATTATGCAGATAAACTTAAGGATCCAAGCACCTCTTTGTATTTGAATTCTGAATATTGGCACTGAGCTATCTGATATCAAAACTGCTAACACAGTAGCCACTGGCAGAGCTGACAACTCAAATACACTTTGTAAATCTATTGCAGCATTTGTATTAATCTGGCATGGAAAGCTGAAGTGCTATTTAATCCAGTCTTCAACTGCAGGTTATTTTTCATACTTTTTAATGAAATGTAAGGATATATATTAAAAAGGACAGTAGAGAATTAGTAAAAATAGTATCTTTTCCAATAGGGATTAGCAATCCCACTGTCACAGAGTAAGCAATAGAATGGAATCACTGGACCTCACCTTGAAGTGTTTGGGGTGAGTTATAATTTGTGTTTCAAATTAGAAATAGAGAGCATAACATTCAATTGCTCATAAAAGAATTATGTTACTGATGATTTGACATAATTAATAAACTGGAATTTTAGCTGGATCACTGTGACTGTGACACTTTTTCTTGCAAAAATACCAGCTATGATTAGCACAAGGCACTGAGTGTGGTGGATTATCTTGAATTAGATATATTCTTCAAAAAAGTCTGGAAATTTCTTCAGAAATCTTGAGCATGTTGTTAGGAACTCATGAAGTTAATGACAAGAGAGGTCAGCCTAAGAGATAGAGGACAACTAAGTACAAACATTCAAAAGGAGAAACATTGAAGTGTCTCACTGTGAAAAAGACCAAATAGGTAGAACAGAAACAGGCGTATGCAGACATGTGCCAGCATTGCTGAAATGAGGATGATCTGAATGCCAAAGACTCCCCAGAGCCAGAACAGCCACTCTACTTTCAGATTATCTCAGATTACGATTGGGAGCTCAGTTTTTCTTATTTTTCTTTCCATACTTCAGCAAAAAATGTAACTGAGACCTCTTGTATTTCAGCTTTGTCTCTCCAGCTTTTGTAACACAATATGTTTGTCTCACTCTTCACTGGTGTGACACTGACACATCAAACAAAAGGGACAAGAGGAACTCTGCCATCTCACTTAACTGGGATTGTGACTTTTTTTAAGAGCTAATCTCACAAGTGAAGTCAGAATTTGATATTCTAACACGTATCTAATCACGCCAACCTTCCCAAAAAACTCCAATGAAAAAGTTCAGATACGAATTTTTTCCAGTAAGTTCTTATTAATCATGTGCCATCAGCCAGCTGAGCTCCACATTAATCTAACATTTCCAGAGGAACAGCAGTGGCTGATCACACCTTGTAACATAAATCAACAGAAATTCCCTCGTCTGGGAATAATAAATGATTAGTTACTCCAAATACTTACAGGCATAGAGAAGCCTCTGGAAGTCTTCTCCAGGGAGGAACTCAGGAAAGTCCTGTCATAAATACTTTTAATCCTCCTCTGAAATGTAATATCTTGCTTTCTATTGGCTATATAGATAGCTAAATTAGATGTGTCAACTGTCTGACAATCTGTTATTCCCAAATACTAAGAGTATGAAACTGCAATAATGTAACTCTAGTTATGTCATATGCTGGATGAAGTTATGTCCTGCTGTTGTGGAGATAATTCCGATAGAGGAGGTATGGAATCTTTCCCCTAAAATGCAGTGTTTATAAACACTCAGAGCCCCTCTCCTATTCCTTGTACTAAATTTAGGTACTAACAGGTTTTCTTATGCAATTGGTGCAGGAATCCCAAGTTTTACACTTCTGAAGTCTTCAGATGCTTGCTTACTTCCAAACAGGCTTCTGAAAAATGTAAATTGCTTTGGAACATATTAATCTATTATCTTCCAGTTTTACATATGAATTTCTAAAATACAGAAATGATGGTTTATGCTTATGGGAGCAACAATAAATTTACTATTCTATCTAATAAAATCTAATATATTAATTCACTATTTACAGACACTTCTGGGGGTGTCAACATACCTATTTTTGAGGTCACCAAAAGGGAATTTCCTAGTCTATTTTGTTCCATTCATTAGAATTAACATTACAAAAGTTTTTGCTTGATTTAAATTACAGCAGTTAGCTTTAACATCCAAAGACTGTAAATTCTATTACCAAAATTAAGTAAGTCTATGCCTTTTTTTTGCAAGTTTAAATTTTCAAAGTTTAAAGATTTCAGTTATGAGAAGTATATTCTAGGATATTAATATAATTGCAACTTTACCACCTAATTTCAATAAATTCAGCAATTTGCATTAATAGTAAAAATGGCAGAATTGTGATAATTAACAAAGCTTGTCCCATAAGAAGTGTAGAACAGAATATCTTTATTGAGGAAGCATTGAGCTTTTTGAATAGTTTCAAGATCTGGACCTGGAAGTCAACAAACAACACACAATCTAAGTAACCTACAAACAGTGCTGATGCCATG
>VZRQ01009493.1:80924-101159 GCA_013397975.1 Machaerirhynchus nigripectus | reverse complement strand
ATTAGTAAGACCTAGAATGTAAGACCAGATATAGAGGAGGGGGATTGCGGGGGCCCTTGCGGGGGTGCATGGAGGTGTATTCGACCTGGTCGTGGTGCACCTAAGGATCCTTACAATAAATACCAAGGTAATACCCTTTTCCCCTTCTAACCGTGTTCGCCTCTTGATTTTAAGACCAGGAAAAGGCATCAGTGCACCGAGGAGTCAGGCCCCTAAACTCCATCATCTAGTGCCTTTTCAGATGCCTCTAGGTGTATTTGACACCCCCAAAACTACACCTTGGGCACACCATGCCAAGCATAACAGACATAGCGATGTTCTGTTTAAGCAACAGAATCCCTTCTTGACATCAAAGAATTTCACTGGCCTTTGACCGGAATTTATGTTAATTCAAATTTCACAAAACATACGGAGATACCTACTATTCTCATTTTAGCTTCCGCAGTGTACAATTTTCCAAGTTACTGTAGTTAAAAATATAATCTTACCATTTGTATATTGAACTTTACATACATTTAATACTGACTTACATGACGGGACTAAGGATGGCAATGGAAAAGTATTTTTGAATTTCCTTTGTAAATGGTGATAGAGGAGTGGGAAAAACCGTAACAGATATTCGTACAAGGATCAACACAATTCTCATCTAAAGTACTTGAGTCCACCTTTTCAAACTGCAGATAAAATTCTTCATAATCTAATTATGCAGACAAAGGCATTTATGAGAAAAAATTCCATTTTTGTATTAACCCTCTTGTAATAAACTGACATGCAAAAGTCTTACTTATCATTATTGCTTATGAGCATGGTTTTGTTTTCCAGCTCGGGGAGGGGATGGGTAAAGTGATCACTATACATTAAAAAAAATAAGATTAACTTAGTAACATGTAGTAATTCAATTCAACTATCTTCACACACAGAAAATTAATATAATTTTAATATCACCTGCAGATAACATACGTCATAAGCTACATTTCTCCTGTCTATACAGCTAATTAGTAGCTGAAATTAAAGATATAATATGTGATACCAGAAAACCTAGTTCTCTAACATTTTGCGAAGTTGGTTCTTTCGAATAAGGAGAAAAATAATGGGGCAATTGCAGTGAATTCAATTGCCTGAAGTACAGCTTAAAAAACATCACAGAAAAGGTGTGTGACTGCCAGAGAAAGTCTTCTAGGCCTGAAATCAATCCTTTCAAGATGCTTGCACTTAGAAGATTGTCACATATTGGAATTTTATAACATTAAGGTCAAGCTGAAAATAGACACAGTCAAAATGTTTGAGCCAAGCTGATTTCAACATTTGGAAGCATCAATGACAGCATTTCCTCACAGTTATTTCTGTACAAGCTAAGAGGTTGAGAATCCTTCAGAAAGCTCTATTACCAATATAAACAAAAGAATTGTCTCCATACTGGTACAAAAAAAAGCCTGTCAAGTAAACCACTGACAGATCCAACAACAGAGGATGCTACATTTTTGTCATTTACAGTTACTATATTTATTCTGATTTCAAGAGTTAGAGAGGACTCTGTATACTAGAGAGAACATTATTAAAGCTTGGTGATCTGAATATAGAATAAAGAGCAAATATAATGGAAGGAACCATCTGTTACTCTGAAACTAACTCAGAAGGTTTTATTGTGTGAAAAAGGACACAAAAACTGGTTTAGGGTGAAGCTACATTGTTGGGTTTGTTTCCTTCTTAAGAATTTATTATTCTGCCAGATACAGACTTAGCCTTTAAGGAATTGCTTCATAAACTTAATTAAACACATTAATCCTTTAAAAGACAAATTAATGTTCTAAGTGATTGGTACAGCCAAGAGAGTTGAACTATAAATTCTGCTAAGCAGGTATATTCCATCTTTCTTTTCCTTCTTGTTTTTTTCTCCCTTTTTAATTATCTTGCTTTGATTCATGTTTTCTATATAATTTAAAATACAGGAAATTTTTATAAATTGGGAAAACTAGCTTTGATTATAGCTTCTGGAATTTAAAATAAAAAAATCTATTTTTGGGACAACTGTAGTTATGTGACATATTTGAAATATTAGTTGCTTCATTTAGTTGCTTCATCTTTTTACAATGAAATAGGATAGACAGTGGAAAGACCAGGATATTTTCATCTTAAGAAGATGTGTTTGAAATTTCTCAGCTGGGATCCAGGTTTATTCTAACTTTAAAAAGCAAGAGAAAGAGAGAAAAAGAGAGAAGGAGAGGGAAAGAGAGTAAGAGACAGAGGACGAGAAAGGAAGGAAGGCATGGAATGAAAATAAATGAAAGTTAAAGAAAGTAAGCAAAAGAAAGCAAGAAAAAAGGAAAGCAAATGAGCACGAAATAAAAGAACTATATGACAAGAAACTGTATGACAAATCTGTGACAAGCAGGTAGAACAGTTTGAAAAAGCAATGATACGCAATTCTATGGTATTACAAGAAATTAGGATTTCCAGCGAGACCGATGGCTTGATGAATGTGTATTAGGTTTTAACCATCCTCTACAGCGATGCCTACCTTAATCAAATTGTTTTAATTTTTCACATGCAGGCAGCTAAACACAAAAAATATTGTATAAATTCCACAAAATGAAAAGATTTTGAAATATTGTCTTCCTCTTTTGGGCAGGTAAATCAAAAGTTGCTGTTGCGTGAAACCATGTGCTTTGTTATCTGTTCAGCCTAGTGAGCCATCTGGGATTACTGATCTTTCCACTATTCTCTGTGGCACTTAGCTTTTCATCTTTCCATTTTCTGTATGGATTGAAACCTAAATTTTCAGCTAATAAGGAGAAGGTAATGCAAGTTTCTCTATGAAGTACAGTATTTTAGAATTATTTGTAGCAGCACATTGTCTGATGTGTTGCTGCACTAATCAAAATTGGTACAACTGTGAAGAAACTATTTGTTGGGAGCAGATCACTCAGTAAAAGGAAATTATACTTTAAAAAAAATAAAACTTCAGGTGAAATTTCAAAAATTCATCTAATATTTTAGAAAATTTTCAAAATATGAAGACTAAAATAAGTGGGTTTTTTTCATTTTAGGTTCATTTCCAACCTCAAACACTAAAACAAGCCCAAAAAACCCTAAAGCAGACCTTGAAAATTGTGATATTAAACAGTAGTAAAGAGATAAAAATGATTTTTCTCATCAAATAGATCCTTCAGGAGATCCCGAAACCATGAAGAATATAAACTAGTGTTTTGTGTATATCTTGAACAAGCCCCACATCTCATTTAGCAAATAGTGGTCAAAAGAACACTTGAATATGACATCAATCAGTTTTTATATCCTGGACTAATGGTACAAAATCTTTTGTGGTCACACTCATATGTCCTCGGAGCAGTCTAAAGGAAACTGTGAGAAACCTCCTCCTCATTTCAAACGGATCACAGTAGTCAAGATTCTTACAACCAAAGCAAGAATGAGAGCAAATATAATTCTGTAACTATGCAGGGAATCTGCTCCACAGAAAACAGTGGCTATGAAATGTCATTGTCTTATAAAGCATATTTTATGCCTGTTTATGACTATTTGCATGAAGAAACACTCACATGTATATGTTCATGAACAAGTTCATACTTCTACAGCTTTTAGATGAAGAGAGGCCAATAAGAAAACTTTTAAGAAAAGCCACAAAAACTGTCTTTGAAAATGTTATATTGCTTATAATATACTTCCGTTCTCCATGAAGGTAGAGATTTAAAGGAAGTTTGCATTTGTCCCTCAGCCTCCATCAATAAACATAGTATTACAAATGCTTTAACATCTTAATAATTGCCAGGCTAAATTAACAGGGTGATAGTGTTTTGATTTATGATTTGGAGGACCCTTCTCTGTGCTGGCCTTCAGGAAGATTGAGCTGTCTCCCGTATTCCCTGAAAGTGAGTCAATGACTGTTTATTCATTCCCTTGATTAGAAGGCTGCCCTGAAGCCAAACACAAGAGGCTGCAGCAAGAAATTCAAGACTCATATGCTTTGTTTTGCTTCTCTGGATTTAGTGCTAAACACTAAAAGGAATTGGAGATTGATTTTTGTGCATGGACAAGTGCCAGATAAAACATCAAGCAAGTGAACGGCCTTCTTCATAGAAACAAGCCCTGTTAGTATGAGATGCCAGAGACATAGTTGAGGTTTAACTGCTGCCATTGAGCTACTTGGAGGGTTTTTTTAAAATATCTCATCAACTGTTGAATTGACACCTGCTCACCTGAGTAGCCATTTTGGTAGAAAATAGTGAGTGGTAAATTACCTTTCTGCACAAATAATCACGCTCTCCTTTTCAGACACTGAGAGAAGAATACTTGAACATCCAGTTGTATTTGGCTGCTGTGCCTTAAAAGTGTTACAGAAATGTCCCAGTGTGACCATTCACGACACACTCTGGCTGTTGCACTCCCAACACCAGAGACTTTGAGCAGGTGGGACCGAAGCCCCTTCACCTCGTGGGCAGCTCCAGCGATGTGACAGGTCCGTGCTTGACTCCCCGCACACCCCACTCACACACTCGGACCAGGTTTCCTCACCGGCTCCACTCCACGTTTCCCACAGAAGTCTCAGACATCTCGTTCCATAAAGCGATTTATTCACAGAGCAGTGACACAGAAACAACCCGAGCTGGTACCTCCGAGGAGGACCCAGAGCAAAGGGCCCGTGGACTTTTATCCCCTCACAGCCCAAGTCTGCACAAATCTCGATTGCTCCTCCTCCCAAATCTTCGCTCCTGCTGTGTCTCCCAGGGTCCACTCATCCAGCTGGCCCTTTGTTATGCAAAGGTTGGCAGTTCATGGCCTCTTTTCTCAGGCTCCCACCCAGAGCTCAATCTGCACCTCAACCTGCATCAGTTTGCAAACTGAGCTACCTGCAAAGGATTATTCAACAAAGGAACACAGATGCATATACAGGAGGTGGGAGAATAAAAGATTGATAAATAAACAGTTAATACATTAATGCTTTGGTGTTACTGTCTTCCTGTCCCTTCCTTGTCTCATCACTTGGTGCTGTAGAGGTACATCACAAACTGATTTTTCAGAGCTTACCTCCTCTCTACTCCTGTTGTGGGATGTTTTCTTCCTCCGGCAGAGCAAGCAAGTGGTTTCAGCAGCAGCTGACAAATTGGCCAATAATGTGGGTAATAAATGCAGTCAGTAGTCATTTCTCCAGGCTGCAATTTACATGTCAAGGTTGAAAAGACTCTTCTCCCATGTTCTGGGACTTAGAAACACATAGAGTAACTTTTGCTAATGGAGCCTCTGCCTAAAATTAATCTAAAATTGATCAATCAATCAGTAAGCAGAAGTATTGACTTTCTGGATATAAGCCTGAGGAGGATGCTTACTGTTCAAAAACTGTAAGGAATTGTAGGGAAAAGGAATTGCTAGGAATCAAAGGAACTGTTCTCTATAATAAAAGACTGTGCCTTCACCAAAAATCTCTAGCATGGTATATTCAGAAGACCTCATTCTGCTGAAGTAACTAGGATACATGGAAGCTTACTGACAGGGTGTCTTTGAGATTTACAGGCCCCCAACCTTTCTTGAAAAATAATGACAGATGCCAACCAGCTAAAAAGAAGATTTTTTTAAAGTGAGAAAAACAGCCAATGAAAAGCGGTTTATGGAATGTCAGGACTTCTAGGAAGAGAAAGCAGGAGAGACTTGCACTGAGCTTTCAAAAAAATATTTTCAAAAAATATTTTCTAAATATGTCATTTGTAAATTAGCAGCATGCAGTTACGAACCAGGACTGCATTCCCTGTATAGCTGTACACATGCAGAGATCCCAGTTGGGCCTTGGAGTTGACCTGGTCAGTAGTGAAAGTCTCAGTATAACTCGCTCAGATGGAAGCTCTTTGATCAGTCCTCTAGCAAGACAATCCATTCTGAAGTCAGATTTCCCCAGCTGTATTTATTCTGTTACTTACAGATGTGGCACTACTTTAGAGCTGTTGACCACTTTCTTCAAGCCCTCTTCATACAACAGACTCTTTCTCATATTTTCCAAATCAAATGGCCTTTTTATTTTTCTTTTAATGTATAAATGCACTAATAGACTGACGGTTTTCATGGATGGAAAGGCTTGCTCTCTTACTTTTAATTCCTTCTTGGGCTGCAAGCACAACATCTTTTACAAAGTAATGGATCTAAAAGGCACTCATCACATCCATCATATCAGATGTATAAAGAAATCCACAAAATTAGAACTTCAAATTAATATTTTACAGAAATTAATTTATCAGAAGATTTTGAGGAATATATTTCCATGTCTGACAATTAAAATCCTTCTCCTTTCACAATTATGGAATTAAAGATTTTCTATGTACTTGGAAATCAACAAATTACAGTTGTCCACAATGCAAGCTATTAGATTTTTTATTCAATTTAATTCCCCACTTTGTTTAGACAGAAAGATCCATAAGATTTGATCATGCTTTCTTTAACTTGCTGCAATGTTTCTGGCCTAATGTTACTAGCATTATTGTTAGTTAAAATGTTTTGGGATCAATTAGGAGCCGTATCTTTGACTAACAAGTTTTTGGTCAATCTTTCAATCATGGCATAATGAGGGTCAAATGAGCAAGTATTAATTGTAAAGTTTTGGTATTTGTGCCCATCATTATACCCAGGGTATTGTGGGCATCTTCTTTAAAAAGTAGACTGTAAACATTAAACTGCAAGGGTATGTCATTGAATGTTTGATGTGTTCTTACCAGTTTCTAGAAAATACTACCTTCAATGAAGGCATAAATTCTTTGAAGCCTCTGTCTAGTCTTTCAGTTTCTTTTAGCTTTCCAGAGGAAAGCTACTAAAGGGAACCTAGAAAACATGTCAGAGATTAAAGAGCTGGTGCTGGACTGCACACTGCCAGTTGTGGGTGTGCACATGGTACAAGAAAGCAAGGATTATGCAAGCAAATGGGATGGATAGTAAGCACAGGGAAATAGAGAAGGGTATGGTCATCAGAGAGTTTTAGAAGGTAAGGAGCCACCTGTGTGCTGGAACCTAGAAATCTTTCTGTGAGTGGCATCATCTAATAAAATTACATGTCAAATTTCCACTTTCAGACCACTGCTTCTGATAACTTTGAAATAAAGGCACCTGAACATTTTCTAGTACAAACAATAACTTGTATTTTAAAACAAAAATTAAATTGTAGGTTCAGTCTATCTTAGGTTTGATCTGCACTTACTTAGCTCATGTGCCTTACAGCATAACTTTTTGTAAATTAGGTCTTTTCTTTATGAACTTAAAGCAGTTTACTAGGATCTACACACTAGATAAGCAGGGCCATGTCTGACATTCTGGAGTGTTTCCTTTGTCTTCCCTGGAAAATTATATTTCTTTAAAATTTCAATATTTCTTTAAAATCCTTTCAGGTTACAGAGAAAATATGAACCCTGTTGCAGGCAATGAGATCATCACTGTTCCTTTCAAGAAAAGCAACTTTCCAGTTCATGAGATATTGCTGATATGTCTGCTCACTGGTTCATTGAAGTCTTGGCTTCTAAGTTAAAAACAGAACAAAACTAACAATTAGAAACAATTTATGACTTAGTTTCAGCACTAGTATTATTTTTCCCTGCTTTATTTCAGAAAAGGAAAAGCGATTTCAATAATTTTCCACTTACACAAAAGTAATACTAAAAAAGCACCAAATGCCAAAGGAAATATCATAATCTTTTGCTGGTGTTGTCAGGAAGACTTCAGGGATTCATAGTCTTTTTCTGATCCCATTGGAAATTGATGATAAAACTAAGTTGCATGAATGGAGCAGTATCAGATAATCCTTTTTTTGCTGCTGTTCATTGGTACATGGAAGGGACTTGGTTCTCACAGTTGATTTAACACCCTTCATGCTCATTAAATACAAGAACTCTATATTCAGGAACTAATCATTATTTTAATCACTATTAAGTTCAAGTCAATAAAAAAACTTGCAAAATATTATTTTGCTACCTTTTCAAACCCATTTCAAGGAAACACCATCTCACAATGCTTCTTGTTGATTCTTTCAAGGGAATAAATACGTCTTCATATCCTTGTTTGAACAGCTGCTGATAACAAGACAAAAGTCTGGTAAATTGCTACGAAGAGGAAAAGGAAATATGAGTCAAAGCCTTTGACCCTAAAGATGCTGCTTCAAATTCAGTCTCAAAGAGTACTGACTGAAAGTTATTATCTCCTAATGACCGTTCAGCTTATGTAAACTTGGTTGTATGCATCTCACTCTGAGTTCCTGGTAAGTAAACACCCGCAGCAGAATTAAACCCCAATGAATCTTCTTCAAAGGTCAAATGTATAACAAATCACAGAGATAAAAACCCACTGTCAACCATAAACCCACTTTTTAAAGCAATGATTTGAAACTATGTTGAAGAAAATGAGGTAAAACTGAACAGGAAGGATAAAACATGGCCTGTAGATAAACAGACCATAGTAAAAACAACACCAGTAATTCAGTGTCTAGATCACCAGAGCACTGTCTTATATTAACATCACTAAGATTTTTTATGTTTGGAAGAACTAATGAGTTACTTACCTCAGTGAGTTTTCCCTTATATTTGCATGAGACAAATCACTAAACGTATCATCATGTGTGATAAATACTATTCAAAATAATCTTCTGGATTTCTGATAGAGAATTTTCAGCCTGTTGTATTCCTATTCAGCAAAATACAGTTTTTTTCATCATTCTCACTAAACTTGGAACAACCCACTCTTAACAATTCCTTAATTATAGTTTTCAAACCATATGATGACAATCATGAAATTTCACGTGGCTACACCTACAAAAATCAAGTTGTTGACTCAAGGTGAGAGGGACTAATTTCATAGTACTTTTTGCCTTCATAGATCAACTGATATCTGGACTTGAGAACTACAAGTAACTATTTGTCTATCTGAAAAAATTTGAAGGTAACAGTTGTAGAGCCAAAAGGATGATCTGTTCTCTCCTGCAATGCTGTGTTTATTGTCCTATTTGCATCTAAAAGCTGTACTGAACAGTGGGGAAGGAATTAATATACTCAATCCAGCTGAATCTCACAATTCTTCAGAAAACCCTAAGTGCAAATCTTATCCAGCACTTTAAAAACTCTACAAAGTTAGTAGCTTTTATGGCTTTGATGATAACCAGTGAAAGTTACTGCATGATTTCCTGAGTGTTCTTTTGTTTCTCTTCTTTTATTCCTTAATGATTCTTTGCAGATCTTGTCAAGAACATCTTAACTTAAGTGCTATGTTATTTTCTGGGAAGAGGGAGAAAGGAGAAATGCCCACTTTTTTTTCCTTTTTGCCCTCCTTTCTTTCCCTCCCCCCTTTCTTTTTTTCTTCTCAGTAAGTTGAATATGTAATGTTATATAGAGAATAACATCCTGAGAAGTAGCTTTTAGCCATAGGAAACAGTTTTATAAGAAACAAGGAAGAGGAGAAGAGCATTATATGACTGTTGGCATTACAGCTTGGACTGTTAAAAGCAAAGCCATGTTCTTGAGCTCATAACTGAAACTACTTTACAGTCTTACAGCATCTTTCCTTCTGGAACTTCAGTCGTTCAACACATCCAGTAGCAGGGCCTCTGAAGTCCGCTGCACGCAGGTGAGTGGAAAGACTTTTTTTTAGACTGACTTATGAATCAATGCGAACTCAAGAACAACTCTGAAATCCTGAATTAACCCCTTGTTCTAATTATTAAACTGCTTTATTTCCCACCTGTAGTCAAAGATCAAGACACTGAAAAGTGCTAACTTTGTGCATCATACAAGGAATTACTACCCTTGGGACTTAGCTCATCTATTGCACTGGCAACATTTCAGTATTTCGTGATGTTTCTTGTTTCTCTAAATACTCCCACATTGCTTGCTCTTGTTTCTTCCCTAGGTCCCTTCTACATCCTTTGGAAACAACTGGGAATATGTGTGACAGATATTTTCTGTAGGGTATCATACTGTCTCCTTAAGCAGCTGAGCCATGGATGATATAAAGAAAAACCATTATTTTATATGTTCGTTTCTAAGGTAGTTCAGGGTCTTGGCAATGCAGAAGGAGATATGACCTAACTCATCTGTCCCTAAATTTCCACTTGGTATTGCTACAAGTGCTGATAATTTCGGGAATGCAGGAGTTGATGACTCTGCTGAAATCCAGGAAGGAATCCACAGGAAACAGTACAGAGAGAGTTGCAGATTATGCAGTTAGCACTTAACAAACACAAGATACAATGCTTTATGATTTGGAATCAGTGGGTTAAAGCCAGAGGGTTTTTGACATGAGGATTAATTTCAGGGATTAATACCAGGGATATCAGGCATAAATATTAGGATTGTTTTTGTGTCCTTGCACTACATTTTTTCCCTTCAAAAAAATATCTGTTTTATGAAACAGACAAATATTGAAAGCTATTTCAAAAAGTTCATGGAACAAAATGCTGTTTGATGATGACCAACAGAAAATGACATCTAACACATTAAAGAAACGAGGCAAAAGCAAGATTTGGAAGGGTAAAAAGGTAATGCTCTTCCAGAATTCCAAGTTCCTGGTTTCCATTACATTTTTATTATTATAATTTTTGCATGACTTTAGCTGGACCTCTCGTCTTGAAAGCTGAAGAAAAAGTTGCTAACTGCAGTCAGACAGGAAACCCTCCTCCCCCAAGCTCAACAATGCCTCATAAAAATATCAGGTCACAGATTAAAACAGAATGACTTAAAAGTTCAAAAATAACAAGTCTTGCCTCAGTATGTCTGGTATTAAAAATAGCTTTTAACCTGCTTAAGATGGAAAGATAATATTATTTCTATTCTCAAGTTATTGCTCTTTCTCCTTTTGATCTAAAGTAGAAAATTGACTTTTAAGTATTTACTGGAGACAACCAAACCATGTCTAATGGATCTTTTTGGCTAGCCATACTAATTTGTAATAATTTTCTACATATGAATGATAAAAGTGCAAAGGCTAATTCACAATTCTAATTGGTGACATTTTTAATATTTCCTATTTTATCATGTGATACTAGTACGTGTTCTCACAAACTCCAGATGCCACTTTGAATTTTCAGCCAAGTCTTCTGCTAGACTGCACTTGAATAAGGTTTACAAGACTTTGAGGTCACTGGGTTTGTGCATGAACACAGACCACAACTTTTACAGAAACAAGAAATATATTTTTCACGCAAAAACAACCCCAAAACAAATCCAACTTTAGATTTTTAACTAAAAAACTTTACCTAATAGAAAAGGTGAGTCACTGACACTAGAAAATATATTTTCAATATCTACTCTTCCTTCCTCTTTGCAGGTTGTCCATTTTCACAAATGTGTCCATGGTTTAAAGACAGATATATCCTGTAATCCACCTTTCTAATTGTAATAGTTTTAATTCAGTATCTCAGCACTGTAACCTGCCCTCAAAGCCTCATGGCCTATTTTCAGATTCCTGATTCAATATTTTTTTTCTATTAGATGAAAATATTTCATGGAATCTTTCCTTCCTGGGCTAGATTTTATTTGTTGTAGTGAATGACCAAGTGCAAAGTAGACACAGCTCCAGTGGAATCTGAATACTGAGATAGCTGCCTCTCTGTCTTCATTCTTGCAATGTCAAAAGTGCAGGTGGTCCCTTAAACTCTGTTATCTCAGCATCATGATGGTCACCCAAACTACTGCTGATACTTCATCCCTAAGTGTAGGACGTGGCAACGTCTTGTCGTCTCTTGCTGCAAAAAGTGGCTTTTTTTTAATGCCTCTACAATTATTTTCAGTGTCTTTATACCACTGCTGAAAGTACTCACTACCCCAGTCACCGCTGAAAGATCAGAAAGAAATTAGGAATCTGCAATAAGAATCTGCGAGCTGCCAGCGCTGCAACGCATTGCGGAGATCCTCTGGGCTCCCATCAGGCCCAGTGTAGGAGTGTAGCTTTGTTCATCTGATCATCAACACGACAAGACTGAAATCACATCTGATTGGAAATTCACTGCAAAATCTCCCAACAATTCCTCTAATACCTTAACCCCTGATGCTTTTTCCTGTTGCCGAATGCTCTTAACTCAGGTATATATGACTTTCCTTATCACTTGATTCTCCTCAGGAAAAGGATATTACCAGCCATAACCATTTCAGAAGGGGCAGTAAGTTAAACCTCATTCCTTTAACTGATCTGATCTTTATATAGGGAGACTTGGAGCAGAATTAGCAAGCAGAACCAGATCTAGGCAGTTGAGTAAAAAGGTTTCCTCTTCCAAGTTTGAATCTTAGTCCCTACCCGCTGGCACTTTGGGGAAAGAAAGTGCTAAACGGGTAGGAGTGACCAGAACAGTGTGACATTTTTTGGTGTTCTCCTACACCTACCCATTTGAAGGTTATGGAAGACTGCAGAGAGCTGTGATGCTCTGAAAAACTTTTAAATGTGTAGGCTTTACTGCATTTCACCCTTTAGTAGCTATTTTAATGATCCTGAGACTTAACTCCTTGCACTAAATTTCATACAATTTCTTCTGATAATAATTATTATTTTTCACATACTGGTTAAATAAGTATTTCAGATAGCCAACACAAATTCCAGTTGTCTCTTAGGCTGAAGAACAAATGATTTGGGAAGGAGGACAGAGTTTGAATTGATTCATTTTAGATGATGCCTAACATGTACAGTGACAAGGACACATTAAGTAGGAGACAGTTCTTTCAAATGTGTCACTCCAAAGAGATGACTCAGATACTCAGTTAGGTTGCTCTTTAACTGCCGTTCTAAGCCACAGCCTAAAATCACAGCATGCATGGTTGCAACCCTCACACCTTAACATACTGACAAGATCCTGACAGCTTCCTTTGAAAATGCCTTTTCCACCTACTAGTAAAAAAAAAGCATCAAAGGAAACTGAAAAAAAAAAAAATAATCTAGAAATATGAGAAACTTCACTTGTACAAGTCTATGAGCTACACCAAATTCTCAGAGTGGAAAAGCATATATGGCTTTCAAAGGAAATTGAATTTCTTATTTTGTTCAATTAGCACTTAATTTTTGTGCCTCCTTCCACAAATAAATACAGTTTTTCAAACAGGGCTGCCTTCAGCAGGGCCTGACTTATTTTCCTCTTTAAAAAGAGAAAAAAAAGTTTTTTACTTGAAGTTCATAGGCCAATTAGAACTGCTTAGGCAGCCAGTCAACATTACCAAGATTGGCTCCACACTTTCAGAAATCAGTGAATCCAAGAATATCTCAGGTTGAGAGGGACCCATAAGGAGCATCAAGTCCAGCTTCCTGGTCTTTTAGTTCTACCTAAGACTGAACCGAATGACTAGGGCTGTTGATCAGATTCTCCTTGAATACTCCAGTACTTCGCTGTGGAGACTGTTCAGTGACAGACCAGTCTCTCAGTGTAGAGCTTTCTCCTATGTCCAATCTAAACTTCCGCTGTGTAATGAACCTCGCAGATTCATTACATTCTCTCAGGTCCTATCACTGGTCACCACAGCATCTTCCCCTTCCCTGTGCCCCTTGAGGAAGCGGTAGGTGCCATGAGATCACCCTTCAGTCTCCTCCAGGCTGAACAAGCCAAATGACCTCAGACACACCTTGTAGACCTTTTACAATCTTGGTTGCCCTCCCCTGAACACACTAATAGTTTGATGTTCTTGTTATACTGAGATGCCCAAAACTGCACACAGGACTTGAGATGAGGCCACAGGAGTGCAGTGCAGGGTGGGGCAATCACCTCCCTTGATTGGTGGGCGATGCTGTTCCTGATGCACCCCGTTATTCATGTTCAACTTGCCATCAACCCAAAACCACAGACCTCTTTCTGTGGGGCTGCTTTCCAGCCTTTTGTCCCCTTCTTTGTACGTATAAGCAAGATTATCCTATCCCAGGTGAAGAATGCAGCACTTTCTGTTAAATTTCATACAGCTGGTACCCAACTTTCTGGTCTTTCCAGATTTCTTGAGGGACTCTTGAGACTCTTGAGGGAGTCCACAGCTTCTCCTAATTCAGTATCAACAATCATTACAGTTTACTTCTAAATTTCCCCTACAGCCCTCCCAGTTACTTATTATTAGCAAACTCTTTTATTTGCAATTGTAGTCCACCTGCTCATGAAACTTTCAAAAATAAAATTTTTAAAAAGTCTAGAATTCTCTTCGGGCTCATCTCACAGCACATTCCTCCATGTGTTAGTACACAGATGAGCTTGACAATTAATAAGGATTTAGTAAAATTGCAATTTCATTGCTAGCACTAAGCTTTCCCACCTTTCCTGGTGGAACAGAAAGTTTTCATATTTTGTCCATGTGCTGAATCATTTACTGCTTTACAGTTTGATTTCAGCAAGAGGACTCAGAATGATTGCTTCCCACTATTTATAAGCATGAATAAACATGCTTGGAAAAGTGGCATGAGGCAGGAATAACCTTACATTCACAAACTACATTATTTTTTACCTTAGCTTGGTCACAGCTTTCCTTTCAGTACAGTAGGGGCTGCAGCACATTTGTGTTGCCTACCATGTGACTCCATACCTTGGACCTATAAATCCCGATGGGTTTCTGAACAGAATTTTACAACCTCCGCACTGCACAGGGTCTTCTGTAGCACAGACTAGTGTGAAGGGTCTGGCCCTCAAAGCTCTGTGGTTCCATTTGCTGTCTTGTAAAAGAGAACCAAAATAGATGATTGCTGTGAAACTGAATTTGTTAAATATTTCTAGCATGCTTTAAATCTGGGCAAGTTTTTACATTGTCATTTGGTTATAATCCTTACCAGAAACCAGTCTGCTGTTTTCCAGTAGCCATGCCCCTATGCTCTGCATGGACACATGCAGTGGAAAAAGAAACCAGCTGTGTTTTACCCACTTCCAAATATCTTGCTGGAGAAATCAGCAATAAAATCACTGTAATGAATCTTCTTACTCCACTCTCCATTTCCATGTCAGTGAGAATTTAAGGTTTACTTGGGAGAAGAATTCTATTTGCCTTATGTATCCTAGAACCTGATTATTTATTTTTTGTAAATCAAATAACTCTCCTTTGAACCTTGAACATTCCCCAGTCCTGAACCAGACAGTCTTGCAAAATAGGCCAGTCAATCATGTTCTCTTTCTCATTGTGGGTAGGGGTAGTGGGAGAATAGAAAAACCTTCTGTCACTAAATCCTTTCCACCCACAGGCAAAAAGTCTTCACCCAATTAACTAACACCAGGTGCACACTTGAATGCATCAGAGGTATGTGGTATACTTTCTGGCTCTGTTTCTAACTTGGCAGACAGACATGAAACCTGCCTCTGATTAGCCTGTTTTACTGGACCTGCAGTGGAGGGTGTCTCCCCTTTAAAGAAAAAATTTTAGGTGTTTCTGTGCAAATAATGAATGTCTGACCATGCCAGACCCAGCACAGCCTGTGCATTAAAAGGACTATCTTTTTTATGAACTGATTTGTCAAAATCAACCAGTGGCAGCAGTACACTGCAAAACAAAAAGCATCAGCCATGAGTGACCAGCATTTTGTGCAAATGCTGCATATGCAGAGAGTATCAGAGTCCATCTCCATGGTGGGGCATTCACTATCAGGTTCCCCCCAGGTTTGACTTCTCCCTCATATATTTTCACTCTTACAACTGTTGCTACCAGATAAAATATTTTTAAAAGTCTGTGGCCAAAAGAATTCCAGGCAACACATTTCAACCTTTGCCTACAACTGGTGTAGCTCTTTAGGAGCCTGAAAATCCATCAGTTCAATTTTTATCTTAGAGGATTGTGAAGAACAAAAATTCCTGAAAGTTAGATGGTAACATTTGTAAGTTTAGATTAATTACAAAGAATTGGAGACATTATGGATTAACAAAAAACTGAAAATATTTTCTCCTGGATATTCTTGTTCTTTATTAATATTTCACAAGTGAGGTGAAAGCTGAAAAAATTTGTGAGTTCTTTCCCTGACCTGTGTGATAGCCAAACTCTCTCATGTAAAGCGATTGGTTTATTTTCTTGTAGCAAAGCAGCTTAACCTATAATGGTGCAACGAGTATATGCAAGATTTACAGTTACTACATAACTGAACCACTTAAATAGCTAAAATCTTATAAATCAGGATTTCTACCTAATATTGGTAAAAAGAACTTTCTCATTCTTCTAAGGCACTTAGAAGCATAGATGACCAATACATGGACTAGAAGAGAGTTATAGCAACTGAATCTAGCCAACAAAATGAGATGTTTAAGTGATAAAATTGCAAAAGCTGTGGAGTTTCCCATTCCCATTCCCAACTAAATTGCCCCATTCCATGGATTGGTTGCTGTTTTTCTTTGAACTATTTTCTCTGCTACTTTATGGTACCTGAGAACACCAAAGCCAAAACAGAAGCCAAAATCCTTATTCTTTGATTTAGTCACTTGGGAGGGATATGAATCTTGCCAGTAACTTGAACTTGGCCTTCCTAGAGGTCTACCACCTCCCTTAAATCAACAGTTTCCCCTTTTTTCTCTAACTTGAGGATATTGAGGACTACATTTTAAAATCTCAAAGACTTAAATTCACACTTAACCATTTTTTAAAAAATGTGTCTCTCAGACAAATTGAGTCCAATACAACCCAGTCTACTGTGCCATCTGAAATTAAAATACAAACCACAACACATATATATTTATTCTCCTGCAGGTTCTCCTAAAGAGCTGAGATTTGAATCTTTGCCTTTAGAACAGAAGACAGGATCATCTCAAAATTCAGTCAGTCTAGAACAATTCAGTAAAGAACAGTGCTGCCCACTGGAACTAGGCATGTGGGACGAGGAAAAATATTAAAAGTAGGGCAAGATTAGAGTAATGCTTCCATTGCATAAAATTCCACACTGCAGAGATTTTACTATTAAAGAGTTTCTGTATAGGAAAGATTCAACTGGATCACTCTATTTAATATAGCCAAGGCTGGGTCTGTTTTTCATTAATTTATCCAAACTTTAATTATTACTTCTATTATAATACAAGAAATCCACAATATTTTCTCAATGAGTTCCACAGTTTAGCTATGTATGTGTGAAAAAAACCCACCTTCCTTTGTTTTACTTTTCATTTGCTGTCAAGTAATGTCAGTTTGTCCTCCCTGCTTTTCCTTTTGTGAGAGTGAATAATTTCCCTTGTTCACCTTATCTAAAACTTTCTCTCTTTATATGTCTCTTTCATATTGTTCTTCACCTTTTTCTATTTGAGGGTGATAAATCTTCATCAGTTTAGGCTCTCCTTATCTGTAGTGTTGCCATGCAATTGCTTGCTGCCATTCGCCGTGTCTGCTAATTCTTTCATAGCAATTTTGAGATGCAGTTGAATTTGGCTTACTTTCCTTATAAATGAACTGAAGATCCTTCACAATATAAAATATTAAATGCTGTATCCAAATATGCAACATCATATGTACTAAGCTTTTTGTTTATCAACTAGAATGTTTACATGCATTAAGAGAATTTAACATATTGTCTGCCAGACACGAAGAAAATGTCTTGCACAAGAATAGAATAGCTTTATAATTTTTTGTCAACACAGTGCTCACCAAGACTGAGATTTTAAAGGGACATACTTCCTGTTAAATAGTATTTGAAAGTGTAGCTATATGTTTTATTCTTTATATATCTTTCCTTCACTAATCCCATACTGGAATTTTTCCCAATATAATATGTACTTTTGACCTACAATCAAGTTTGGAATTACACTGGTCATCTTTAAAAATCTCCACCAACATCAGACTTTCAAATGTGTTTTATTTTGTCTAAAAAAGGAATTATTGTGTTTAAGTAGTTGTAAACTGCATGCTAGAGGTTAGGAAAATCCAGAAAATGGATTTTCTCTGAGGTATAGTTGCCACCATTATTGTCTCAGTCTCAGCATTCAATAGTTTTCTAGTTTTTCTCTCTGCAGTGGCAGTCTGAGAACAATTAAACAGCCAAGGACAACAAGCAAATGCAGAGAATGAGTGTTCTGAATCAGTTTATGTTCCAGGGCAGCATAAGCTATATCCCTAAATAATTATTCAAGATTTTTACACCATCATAAGTTATTCAGAAACTGGAAAATATATAATAAAATTTTTCTTTTTTCTTCAGTGAACCACCCTATAGTGATTTTGGTGGTGGAAGAAGTGATAATACAGATCAGAAAAATGCCAAGAAAAAAAGCAGTAATCAACTTTTGGGTCATATACCTATTGGTAAATGTAGCATTATTTCAGTACATCCAGGGCTAGTTTATGCTAAGAGCCATTAGGAATTCAAAAGGATACCAAACTCTGCCACCTCCCCCTACAATAGCATCCATATGGCTTTCCACATATTGTTGCAAATTCAAATCACTGAGGAATTTCACGCAGTGCTTTTATCCTCTCACCTAACAAATCATTTATAAAACTAAGTACCCTTCACATGGTATTTGTATTAAGGGGTCATCTACTGTTTTCACAGACAGCTATTTGTTATTGGCATGTTTAGGTTCTGCATATAAATAGCACAGATTTATAATGAAATATTTTTTTGCAAAGTCAAAACATTTAGAAGAACTGGATGAAAAAGTGATTGGAGGCAAGTCTTTGCCATCTACTTTCACACTTCTCCATGGACTCTTTTTAATGGTAGCAGGCCATCTATAGATTTCTAGGAATTAAGTGCACACCACATCTGCCACAGGGCAGATAAATCAGTTTATGCAGTGTTGTTTGAAGACTTTTTTATACTCTTATTAGTAGATATAGAGGAAACAGAGTGGGAGGGAAGGAATAAAAGCCTGCTGACTCTGCAGGTTTCATCCTGTAAGTTCAGGCAGTTTGCCTGACCCCCCCGCCCCCTCCACTACCATATGTCAAAGGTGACATCTTCGCAATAGTTAAGAGTACTTTTTTCCTGTGCCTTGTAAAAAACATTACAGCAGACGAATGAGTCAGCCAGTCAGCGAAAAGATAATTTGAGATTTGCCTCATAAAATGGACAATAGAAGATGTTTGTTTAACACCGTAAAAACAGGAGAAGGATATACCAATACTTCCCACAGTGCTGCACCACATGCCAGCAATCTGTGGTTAAAGCACTCTCAGAGAAAGGTGTGGTTTCATCTTTAATTCAGTTTCTCTCTGAATTCTACCACTTTAACCAATGAGGTTTAGAACCTCTATGAACTTTTTCCCCATAACCTCCTAAGGCAGAATGCTTCACTTTTAGCCGTATGTTGCATAAAGAAAGATCTTCTTTGGCTGGTTTCTGAGCAGGACCTAGGAAACACATGTGATCAGAGCAAAGAGCAGATTTATCACCTAAAGCCCAAACCTCTTGAGTATTCAAATGCTTATCTTCTTCAGAATGTCAGAGGAAGTAAATTCTGGAAAGGCCCTCAGAGCTTGTGCTACTATAGTATGCTGTTCATTGTCATTCAATGGCAGCGTTAGCAATTATTTCAATGAAAGTTTGGTCAGATTTTAATTTCACCCTATTACTTCTAAAAGCTTTTTTCTTTTTCACTATGTAAATTCTGCATGAAAGCATCAAGACACAGCTATTAAACTTGTTCAGCACCCTTCCTTGATTTCGTAATCTTGGATAAGAGGCTGAGTTAAAATGCATCATTAAGGGTCGCGGGAAATTAAGAGAGCTAGAAAGATTTCACATACAGATTTGGACTCTCTCCATGTAACAACAATCTGTTCGGAAAGCTGAGCTTTTCTTCCTTAGCTTATACAACCTACCACTTTTGTGAAGTCATCTGAGATGGCACAACAAAAGTGTGTTTTGTGAGGCACTTCACATAAAAAACACAGTACTATTTCTTTTCATAAGTAAGGAGGAAGGTCACGGGCCAAGAGGGGATTCAGTGTTTTCTGATGAGTGCAGGAGCTGACAGAATAGATGTGCTCTGGGAATCTGGAGGTCATGTTCTGCACTGTTGGTGGTGCCAGAGTTCAGGACTCTGACCAGTTTCTTTTAGATATTTCGCACATGGGGCATTAATGTTTAATACAGAATTTACTTATTTTAAGTTATTTTAAGTTACATGGGATTTTGATTTTACAGAGACGTGCAGGAATGGATTTGAATAACAGTGCAAGTACAAATAGTGCTTAGCAGACTGAAGCAATTCTAGCATTCATTTGAATCACAATAAAACAAAAATTTCCTGAGCTCATCATCAAGACACTAGACATGCCCAGCACTCCAAAGGATACATGGGTTGAAACTAGATCAAGACCATTGCTCTCCTCACAGGTCTTTTGTTTG
>VZRQ01009493.1:39588-80909 GCA_013397975.1 Machaerirhynchus nigripectus | reverse complement strand
TTTTGCATATTATTGATTAATGAAGGGATTAAGAGTTACCAAACATCTGACACAGCCATTCATAGAGAGCAAAGTCTCCTCTCTGGTCTCCTCTGCTATGACTTCAGCATCATTTAAACAACCATGATCAGTCACGCTGCACATCCTTCCCAAATTTCATAAATACATTGTCCATGGCCATCTTCTCTAAGCCTTCCCTTGTAAGGGCTCATCCATCAGTAGCAAGGGGCCATATCAGAGAGGAATAAAGAAAAAAAAACAACAGATCAAAACCCTCAGATGTTTACTGAGCAAAGAATACAGAAATGAGAACAAAAATTGTTAAATTCTACTAGAAAATTGGAAATACAGGCTATTGCAACAGAATATAATATAAATGAGGATGAGAAGAAAAGGTCAAATGAGGTGCAGCCATTATTCAGGTCTTTATGTAGGTATAGATGAATGAAAAATTCATACAGCCTTGGATGGTTTGGCTTATCTGTCAGCTTTATGTTCCTGTGAGAAAACAACGTCCTTCTTGGTGTGATTCCTACTCCTCTTCTAAACTCCAGTAAGTTAATAAGAAATCTTTGTTATGCTCACATAGCTCAATAATTTCAAGGTAATCTGGCTGTGCTTTGTTGAAAAGAAACCTTTTCTAGAGCATATTTCAGACTTACAGAAATGTGACGATACTCTTGAGAGAATAGAAGGAAATTAAGTGAAGAGGAGAGGTTTTGTTTGGTTGGTGTGTTTCCCCCCCTCCCTGCCTCTAAAAGGTTTTACTTGATATTTGGATTACACTTCACAGTGAAGTGAGCATGAGGCACTATTGTTATATGAACTGATTTCCACATTTCAACTCAAGAGCATTTTTAAATCTTTGCCTTTTGCCTAGCAGCTGTGTTATCTCATAAACACAAGAATTTTCACTAAGGGATGCCAGCCTCAGCAAATCTGTAACAAACAAACAATTCAAAGATAAAGTTTGATTAGCTGCATAAAAGAAGGATCTGTGCAATTTACCCATCCACCCTAACAAGCCTTCTTCTTTTGTAAGCCTCAGACAATTGCTTACACCAAGTGATTGCCTACTGTTTAACAACAAAAACGAACTGTTATAATTGCCAGTTTCTTAACGTAAGGTCCTGCACTTGAGACACTTTAAGTAGTTGGGCAAAAAGACAGTATAAAACTCATCAGGAAATACTGTGGTTTCACACACCATCACCATTGTTTGGCCCAGGTGCATTAGAGCCTAGCAGTTGGTTGTTGTTTTGTTTTTCATTTCTCACTCTTCCTTACCCCTCACCTCCATGTGGTCAAGTTTTATAAAATTTGAACAATTAATTTAGAAATGGCAGCAGGTCAAGGCCGTTCTAAATAAATATGGTTTCCATTTAGAGCAAATGTTTAGACTGAGAGACCACATGGTTTCACAGTCAAGACATAGGTGTGGTACTCAGAATAGACTGATTCCATGTTGTGTGTTCTCGTTTATCTCTTCAAAGTTTTATACTATGCTTCCTTATAATGCATTGTAAGACCAACAGGATAGAAATTGTCTGGATTTTATGCATGTATAGTGGCTACTATGATGGTGTTCAGGACTCAGACCCTTCATATGCTGTTATCATGAAAAAATAAAGGTAAGAAATTTATGCTAGTAAAAAGCAACTTGTGGATCACTTACCTAATTAAAATGCTTGAGTTAATAGAAAAAAAAAAGTTTATTTCATAGTTCATCTTATTCGGAAGAAAATAAAGCTCTCTACTGCACAAAGAGCTCTCAAAATAGCTTTTGCCATCTTTGGAGCTCTGGACACAGAACACAGTTTTCTCAATATTGGATCACAAATCCAGCTTCCAAACAACCTTTATCTGACATTGAACACACTCAAAAACACTCAGGAAAACTCCACGTCTCTGCTAATTTCTGTTAGCTCACAATCCAGCTGAGCTACAAGGGAAAAAATATTTCATGATCACCTTAAAGAGGAAGACAAATCCACCCAAAATTGCAGCAGTGAGAATTTAAAAAGCTTTCAAGTAGAATTACAGTTACCAGTATAAGAAGCAAGAATTTTTTGATCCTATTTTAGTGTAAGTAGTCTGTATTTAAGTATATTACTGAAAGTATTCTAAGCATTTGAATATTATTATATTGAAAAATATTTAGATAGTAAATTTACATAATTCATTGAAATATATTGGGCGCTTTCACTCTTATTCCTTAGGGGTTACTTTTGATGAAATCTGATGTAAGAAGCAGAGTTACAAGGTCTTTTCTAAGTAGGAAAAAAGTAAAATTTTCGAAGTTATTAAAATAATCTCTAAAGCATAGGAATTCTTGTCATGTCTCATCTAAACCTTCTCTCTCCCTTAACCCACAGAGCTCAAAACTGGCATATGAGTCATAATTAACAAAGTGAATCAGTCAGTTAAGCACTATGTTTCCATACTTGTTTCTTATTTAAGAATACAACCAAAGTTCTGTAAATATATCTCTTTAATCTTAATATTCAAAAATAATTTCTAATTTAAATAACTTTCAAATAATTATTATCCAACGGATTATTCCTGCACTGCAGTCTGTTCTAGTCACAGAGAATGGATGGAGAGCCAAATCACATGGAACTGTTTTTATTTTTGTTGATTGGCTAAAACTTTCCTAATTGAGAAAAACGTGGTTAAAAGAAACAATATCTACTACTGCTTCCTTAGTCACTTCTCAATATATGTTGTGAACCAAAATCAACTCAGATCTTATGTCCAGAAAGATCGACTGATAAAAGGTTAACAGAGATGAAAACACCAAACTTCCAGGAATTTAAATGAGGGCTGTTTTCACTGCCTTCAATCAACCAGATTTATGAAGTGTTCCTACATTTCCTCCTCATCATCAGTTCCTAATCTGTTGGATTCACACTTAGTTTGGTGAGATTTCCAGCAGGGCTGTGCAGTCTCAATAGGGAACACTTACCAAATAGGAAGCCTGATCAAAACCTTTTAGATGTACTAAAAATACTTGGGCAGGATGAAAGCTACTATCAGTCATGCAAAGGTGCTAGATGACATTTTCTAAAATAACCCATCTATACAAAACCAAGGCCCTTCATGTTTGCAGTTATAAGATGGTAAATAAAAGACAAAAGTGAGCAATTAGGGTGTTAAAGTGGCCATTCTAGGCCTTGCACTGTAATTCCACTTGCACTTTAACGAGATAAGTAAAGGTTGTTTACTGTCACTCTATAGGCATAAGCTATAAATTGCTTCAATTTTTAAAATACCATCTATTTACTCAACACTCACAGAAAAGGAACTTATATTATTCCAGAATATTATGCTACTCTCCTCACATTAAAAAAATATTAACATGATCCTGAAGGAACTGAAATTTACTAGTCTCCTTTCCAGGATATGGTTATGGTTTCTTTTTAGCTTATTCAATTTTCTTAAGGTCTATTTCCAGGTTAGCAAAAGTGAATCAACTCCTTTAATTAGTTTTTCTCTATACTGATTTAGATCCTAAATCTTTACCCTGTAAACCACATTTTCCAGCTCTTATTTATTTACATTTCAGTGGGAATTCCCTGCAACAAGATTTTCCACATCTCTAGCACAATTTCTAACTTTTATAACCAATCAAGCTATTACACAGTCCCTTTTAATTTTCCATAAATTTCAGCTCCTTTTAAATATATGGAAGGTCATTTCCAATTCAGATAAATAACTCTGTCTAAGACTTTTGATATATATAGGAAGGAGATTTTCAAAGACAAACAGGAGCCAGGCACCTACATTCCACTGATAGCTAATAGGGATCAGGCACTTGTGCCTTTGAAAATCTCCCCCCAGTCAATCATGTTTGACAATTATTCATCAAGTTTTCCTAATGTTGTGCTGAAAAAAAATGTGAGCTGTCACTTTAAAGACTGTTCCTGTACACAAGAGAAGCCAAACCCATATCGATCAAAGTGACATGTTTGTAGTGCAGAATAAACTGAAACATCTATATAACCTAGGGCTTGTTATGTTTGGTAATAAACAGATGCTTTAATTAAGTTTGAGATTCAGCGCCTTTTAAACCTAGTGCCAAATTTTATCACCTATAAATAAAGAGGTCTCTGGAAAGAGGAATAGATAAGCACGAGTATTGATTTTGGTTACAGATGTGGACATAAGTCCCAGCAGTTACAGCAGATAACATACTGCTTGCGCCTTTAAACTACAGTTACCTGCAGAACACAGTGTGTTCTGTTCAGTTCAAGAGAAGGGCTAAAATCTTACAATAGCACGTTTCAGCAGAGAGAAACTTAAGCAAATGCAAAGATACAGGGTTTCCAAACAGCATCTGGATACAGCAGTAAATTTGTAATCATCTATGGGTGCCCCAGGCCCTGTTTGTTAGAAGTTTTAGTAATTAAATTCTGAAGTACTTATACATCTGAAGTACAGAAATACAAAGTGCAGGTTATATCATAGGGCAGATTCTGACATAGATAGGCATCTCAGTTCCTCTTTCACACAGAAAGGCTGAAGGCTTTGGAATTCATAGTGCACTTTTATACTGGCACGTCCAAATATCTCTGCAGTGAGTATTAAGCCTGCTTCTTCTTAATTTTGCCTCCTTTTAGGTGGATGAAAATAGAGGCATTATATGCTTATGGATAAAATTAGTGTTGCATGACTTTTGGGTGGATAAGCTCATTCAGTAGTTAAGGTAGAAAACCAGGAAACCACAGTTTTCAGTGGTTTCCTGGTTTTCTACCAGGATAGTATCAAAAAAGTTTTTTGATATCAAAAAACAGTGAGAATTTCATATTACATATGAATAAATGTATTGCAAAGAAACTTAGTGAATTGTCTTTAGGATGTGCCCATATATCTCTACTGAGTATAAGGAAAGGCTACTGACTCACTTGGAGCAGAAGCTTAATTTCTAAATATTACTTGGTTAAAATTTGTCAAGGAAGACTGTAACCTAAATAACTTTCATAACTTTTACAGTGATTTATTGACGTAACTGGGCAAAGAATCCAAAATTCTGAACTAGATTTTTTATAACTTTGTTTTATCTTACTGTCTCTGGCTCATGCAGTAATAGAGCCTCTAGTGATGGTTTTATTTTAAAGAGCTTTGTAGATTTCAGTGAATGAGGTATGTACAGCATCTATTTGGCATTACTGGAGAAAAGATTAATACAATAAGAAAAGATTAAGAAGTTAAGAAAAGAAAAAGTTATAAAATAGAAGATTACCGGTCAATTATTTTGGGACAGACTTTTTCAGCTTCATAAGAACAAACCTTGCATATATTTTAGGCAGAGGTTTTCTTTAGTTTTGGCTGTTGGAGATGTCTAGCTTTCATATTTTTGTTCTTATTCAGGCCTGGAAGTTAACAATAAATGAAAAACTAATGAACTGCCTTCAAGCTGAAAATATATTGCAACGTATCATCTTCAAAAAAACAAGCTTGAAGTCCCTCTGTCTCCTCATTCCCTCTCTTTAATACTCAGACATCTTGTTTACTGTAACAGATTTTACATTGTCTTTCTTTCCTTTAAGAGCTGTAGTTTATAGCATGTCCCAAACTAACTACCTCTACTGTAAATAAGATAAAACTGGTGCTAGGTATTACTGAGCAGAGAGCACAATCATTAAGAGAAACAGTCCAGTAAAGAAGGCAAAAGTAATGGCTCTATTTGGAATCTGTTTATTGGCTTTCTGCTTGCAAACTTTGCCACAGACATAATACCTCCAGCTCAGAAACAGATTATGCTGTTACTATACAAAACCTGATGACATAGCATTTTGAAAAAAACATCCCACCTTGTTCTTTTAGTTGAGGGAAAATAAACAATCTTTCTCCAAATTTCTTTAGGTCAGTGTTATTAAATTTTGAACTTCCAATGTCCACTTTTAAATTTTCAGTATTTGGAAATATTAATGTGCCAAATCTTAATTAACTCATCTCAGTTTTGATATAGCATCTGTTTCTGAGACTGATGAACCACGCAACTATCTTAGGAGTATCAGCCAGGCTGAACATGTTTGTCAAAGCTGATAGCAAAAAGAACTTTGTTTATTAACTTTGGCCTGTCACACATATCACTCAAACATTCCTCATGCTTTTAGGTGATTTTATGATTGCTCTCCAGGTATAGATTGAAAAAAGGTGAATATCTCTCCCTATTGTGACAATCCAGGAAAAAAAAAGTCAGGTTCAGGGTGAGAGTTCAATAAAGTTCTGTTCAGCACACAACACTGAGTTGTAAGGGAAGACCAAAAAGAAGGAATATTAAGGATTAGGGAAAGATTGTGAAAGCTTTGTTGTTTTGTTTTTCTTAATTCATTTATAGAAGCATATGGCAGGTCATTACATTAAATTGACATGTATTTATTTTTTTTTCATATGATAAGATGAAAGGAAGAACCAGGTAGATTTTTGATGACATGGTAGGAAAATCATCTGAAACATAAATTTTCAATGATCCACACAAATAATAAGTTTTGCTTACTCAAAGGGGGATTTAATTAATGGAGAGAAAGAGAAAAATCTGTGAAGAGCCCAAAGAATATAAATAGTCTATTTATTTTCAAACTGATTTTCATGAAATGAATAAAGAACCTGTGGAACTCATTTCCATATGATATTATACAGACTATGGAATTTATAATATTAAATTGCGTTAGAATCCATAAACGTCCCATTTACAAGGAATAATTTTCCATATAGCTCATTTAAAGGATCTTGACAATAAAAGAATGGATTCTCAATTTGCATAAAATTCACTTCCTAAAGTTAAGAGATGTCATCTGAATTGAAGATTGGGAAGAAGCAAGCTCTCACCTACACCATGGATAGATATGGCCATAGGAACGTGGCCAAAAATACTTTTGTGTTAAAATGTCTCATTTAGAACTCAGATGGTAGTAGGTCTTTAAGAGCAGAATTCTGGGGGTCAGCTGTATGATTCGAACAATTCAAGCATTCTCACTACAGGGGGCAATGTAAAAAGGAAGAAATTTGGACTCTCTATTGTTTGCTTTACTTTTATTACTAAGTTGACATGTATCACCTCTGAAACAGTGGGTGATACGGGTGAGAGTAAAGCCAAATGTTCAGCTAAGGCACGTGTCACTGAGGGGCTAAAAAGGTGCGAATCTATTTGTCTGGAACAAAGTTCCAAGCTTGTTTTGATGCCAAGAAGATTTTGCCAAGAATGTTATTTGATCCAGGGGGTATTAACTTGAATTTTCATATTTGGTTGTTTGGTTTTTTTTTAATTCAGTAGGCTGAAGGCTGAAAAAAGGCAGACACATAATGTTTTTGACAAGGATGACATCTTAATTAGACTGAAGAGTACGACTAGTTATCTCAAAGGATTTTAGATCTCCTCTGCCCATAAGCCAGTGTGTCTGTGCCTATAAAAATGTGTACTTTTTTCAACACTGAAATCCTCAAAGTGAATGTGAGAAAATGAAGAATCTTCCTGTTGCCTGCATCCCTTTAGTTTAACTATAAAGTGTTACATTTTCAATATTTGAGAATAGTTTTCTGTCTTGGGAAAACTGTTACACACAAAGTCATCTATGATAAAAGAATCACCAAAAACATTTTGTTGTTTTGTTTGGTTTTGGTGGGGTCTTTTGTGTTTTGACTGAGGTTTTTTGTGGTTTGGTTTTGTTTGTTTGTGTCTTTTTTTTTTTTTTTTAAAGACTGCCATGAAGCTAAGTCACACATAGAATGTAGTCATTGATTTCGATATACATGCATCTTCTTTATGGTTTATCAAATGAATCGATCTCGGTAGAATAATATGGATTGTATGGTATAAAAATAAAAGCAAGAAGCAACCAAACAGCAGTGCTCTTTTCTGGCTTTGCAGTACACTTCGTGTCTTTGTTTGCACTTCATGTACTTATTAAAAACTATGTCATATATTTAAATCAGTACCATCTTACCAGTAACATACCACTAACCTCTATCTGTTTTGAGTGTAAATAGTAAACAAGGGGAAGAGCAGAAAAGCACTTCTTAGGTCTAAGTTGCACAGTATATTAAGAAAAAGAAAAACTGCACTCTTTGGGCTAATTATATATTTCACAGTGAATCCCAGTTCACACTATTTTTTGCATAATACAAAAGGAATGTCCTTTCCACTTACCATGGTTTTCTCTTGATAGATACTATGGCTAATTGACCGAATCTTTGCAAAAGGTATAATTCTGTAAAGGAGACTTGGAGTCAGTTTCAACATCTTTTAAGTTGTTTTCATGATCCATTCTCATTTGACCCAAGAAGATTAGCATAACTGATAGTATAAGATAATTTTACAAGCCCTAAAGTTGTCAAAAAGAAGAACAAATATTAATTCTCTAATGTTTAATTTGGTTATCCTTGTTTTTCTGGATGAGGGTCATTGTGATTGCTATAAATTGCTGATTTAAAAAGGTGAGATGACATTGGACAAATTAAGAAATACTTTGCAATGGATTTGGCAAAAGTGTAATATTTTTCTCAAAGATAAATTTTTCCTATGGTACATCTCACAGGTTTTTTTTATCATAGGCACATGAAAAATTTAAACCAACGATGTTTTTAAGAACTAAACATGAGGGAAAGAGCTTGCTGAGCCTCCATTGACCTACCAGGTACCTGCAAGCATGACAGATTTGCCCAAAGTGAAGAATAATAGGTATATAATTGAAAGTTTTTACTACTTTGAGTCTGATTTCCTCTCTTTCCCCTATGCTATTAAAGAATGGCACCCAGTTATTCAGGAGCAGATGTTGCTCAACGGTATCAAATTATTTTTAAATGTCCCATTTTCATGCATGTTACAGATCCTTAGCACATTATGCACAAAAAGAGATCTTAGCAACTGTATAGTCAAAGCCTTTAGCTCATGGTTAAATCAAATCTTTTAAATGTCACACCTTCTGAGTCTTTTAAGTCATATGAATTGTTCGAAGGATTTCAAAATGAAGCCAAGCAGTTGCTGCGCACTTTGTATTAACAGTAGCTGTTCAAATATGCTCATGTCTTCTAAACTTCTACATCTGCTCTGTGTATATAGCACATACCTGTATCAAGATAAAAAAGAATAGGGTGAATAACTCAAATGTGGTAGACCTCAACTTTCCAGCTTTTTGGAAATCAAAGCTTGTACTGGAATACATAGCAGCAAAAATGTAGAAGGCAAACGTTGCCTTTTGAAATTTTTGTTTTATATTCTTACATAGAACATTAAATATGCATATATTGATGTCTAGAAAGTGTGAATATAGCTGAGTTTAGTCTCAACTTTATTTTAATTATTTAGAATTCATCATTGGTGGCTGATTGGAAATGCTAGTCATGACTTAAGAAGAGTTCTTACCTTAGAAAAAAACTGTACAATACACTACAAATATAAGGACAAAAATAACAGCAAAAAAACTTTAGAAGAAAAAAACAAAACAAGTGTTGTGGCTTTGCAGAAGACATGGGAATTTCACATTCCATAAAAATCTTTAAAATCTTCACATGCTCTTGTAAAAGGAAAAGTACTTTAAAGCACTGTTGGAAATGAATCATGATTCTCATTTGTCACCAATTAGTGCAAATGTATCAAAGGAAATTCAACAAAAAGACACTCTATATTATGAACACAAAGACACACAATTATGTTAAATATCCAATAGACACAAATTGCTTTTGCTGCACTTCCTTTGCTCTGTCTATCCACTCTGTATAGTGAGGAAATGCAGTATTCAAAATCCAAATTGCATAGTAGGGTGTTTGAAAGCAAAATCTAGATGTTACTTTGAAATATCTTGCTTAACAGCATTCCTTTTCAAAGGTGAGAGTTCTAAAACACATAAAAATATATTTTTGTCAGTATCTCACAGACCAATAATCTTGGAAAATACAAAACTAAAGCATTTTATCTTCAAATTACTGATTCTAACTACGAGTTAGAATATTTAACCTGCTTTAAGTCGTGACTTAAATCTCCTTATCACAAAGGCCAGTAAATGATAAGCATGAACTTGTGTGAAAACAATCCCGACATTAGCTGGGCTGGTTAGAGCATGATGCTGATAATATCAAGGCTGCAGGTTTGATCCCTGTATTGGCCATACATTTAAGAGCTGGAGTTGATGATCCTTATGGGTCCTGTCCAATTCAGAATATTCTGTGGTTCTCTGACATTTATTTGGACTATTTAAACAGTGAAAAAATATAAATTTTTTTTAGTAAAAGGTGTGGAAAAAATGCATTACTGACTTTCAGTGTTTTCTGCACATCTCCAGGTATATTGGTTTGAGGTCGTTTGGAAAGGTTAGGGGTTTATTTTCATAGAAATCAAATTATTTTCTGTCTCAAATAACAGTGTCTCTCTTAAATTAATCTGTCTTAAATAATATAATTAACTATTATAATTTTCATGAATGAGTCTGTTGAGATTGAAAAAAAAAACCTGAGTAATTTTGAGAATGTAGAAAGACTAGTCATTTGTAATAGGGAGCTCATATGACCTGGTTCACCTATTTCAAAAGAAAAATACATGCTCTGCATTGCTCATCTGTCTCTGTATGATCTCTAGCAAGCAGGGCACTACAGGAATCTGACTGGCTGGATGCAAGTGAGTTGCTGAAGAAAAGGAAGAGAGCAAGAGAGTGTAAAAGCATCTTAATGATGAGAGTCAAATGAAATCAAATGAGCATCTGTAAGATTTATGCCATGGCTTCTTCAACATAGAAACCAAATAAATGTTGGAGGAGGAAAGGTTTTGCTCTAAATGGGAGTCATATATTTGCAAGAAATGAAAATGGTGTCTGGGTTTGTTTGAACTTTTACCAGCTAAAAGCCTGAACAGTCAAATCCAAATTTAATACAGCTATTTCTTCTAAAAGAGATAACATTTTTTCCTTACGGTTTGCTGTTTTAAGTCAAAAACAGTCTAACTTCATTAAGAGGAAGCAAGTGCCTGTTTCAAAGGTATTAAATGCAGAATGTGTTTTCATGCTAAAATTAAGAATGTTTAGCATGGTTCAGCTAACCTATTTCATGGAATGCATTTATTACAATGGAGTTTTCTTTTGAGGCTTAGAACTGGTTATTCAGTAAAACTCAGGACATAAGTATGAAATTGAGGAAAAAGAGACTAGAGCTGCAGAGCTGAACATTTTACATTACTTTACCCTACACTTAATCAACAACAATATAAGTATTTTTCAATGGAAAATGTTTTCAAAAGAGGTTGAAGGGAAACTGGAGTTTAGACTCCAGTTTCAGACTGGGATGAGTAGTGGTTTCATTTCCTTGGTCTGACAGGTAGGAGCATCCAGCTGTGAATATATTATTGTTCCTAGTGCCCAACTGCAGATGTGCCAGCCTGATTCTTTAACATGGCACAGTTTAAGATGTTATGGTAGAGAGCAAATCGACTTGGACATATCAACTGTGCTGTAAACTAGAAAAATAAAGACATTCTTCAAAGGAAACTTTTTCGCAAATGGAATGAGCTGTTCATATGCATCCTTAGAGAGATTACAGTAGAAAGAGTAAACCACAGATGAAGAAGCCTGAAATAACCAAGAAGGCATAAAGAGATTTAGTTTCTAGTCTCCCTGGTTTTGAATGCCCCTGATGTAAATGAGAGATATTACCTTCATTAAGTAATAGCATAACTATATATAAGCAAGGAGTATCAGGAAAACCATGTAAGGTGGTACAAAAATGAAGGAAGCATTATTTTTATATTGGGCAAAGAAATTACTCAAAAGTCACTCTAAAATAGTATTTTTGAGGGACTGATGAAGCATCTGAAAGTGCACATTGATGTCAGATTTTTTTCAGTATCAAATATTTTTCAAAATCTTATTTTCACTGATACATCAGTTCTATATTCTTCCTTGTTTATGAATTGTGGAACAGCTGGCCTATTTAACAGGCAAAAATATCTCCCAAAGACATCTTACATGGTCTATCCAGTCTAACTTTAGAAATCATATCTCTGTCTATGTTATAGTAAAAATCAAGGGAAAAATTCCAACTGGGGCTCCATTATTATAAATAAAATCTGATGATCAATAAAGGGTTTAGGTCTCTGAAAGCAGCTTCCGACTTGATAAAGCAAACTCAAGTTTGTTTATAATTCTGCTGTTGACTATATAGACTTCTTCTACAGAATCTTAGTAAGAAAAAAGATTCCTAAACATGTTTTGTGCAGAGCATTATGTTGTATTTAAATTCTTTAGTATTTAGAAAAACAATCTATTAGATGTTTATATGAAAAGCTAATGAATAAAATATAGACAAAATATATGACTTTTGAGTTATGCATTTTATAGGTTGATAAATTTGGTTGGCTACACTTATAGAGAGGAAAAACCAGGGGCAGGAAAAATATGTTATTTAATTTTAAAAAATTTATGAATTAAAAATATAAAAGCAGCCACAGTGAGAGCATCAAGTATGAAAAAGTAGACGAGGAAGATCATTTGGGGTTTTTATTTTATGTTGTTGACTCCATTCATCAAGGAAACAAATCTAATTAAAGCTTTTGACCACTTAGAGTGAAGACTAAGACTCAGAGTGAAGACTAAGACTCAGAGTATATGCTCCCAGTAAGGTCCAGAGCATAATATTTAACTTCCTTCAGTCAGCCTTAAGATTTCAGGTTTTCATGTGAACACTGCCATAGAACAAAAAAGACGTGATCACTGCAACTGTGCTGAAGATGTGTGAGTCAAAATTACTGGCACAATTACTAAAAAAAGTTTAAAAATCAATGAGATCTGAATGTCACTAGAGATGTTCTATATTGCAAAGTTTTAATACTTTGCCCATTTATCTTTTACCTGCTTCCCTCTCTGTAACTATAATAGAACATTTAAAATAACTATTCTTCTGACAGTAATGTTTCAACCTCTACATTTTTTTTCTCAATCCTTTGGATTTTTTGAAGTTGACATATTATTTAAAAGTCTTTAACATCTTAGTCATTTATTAAACTTTATTTTTTTTCAAATTTCAAATAAAAATTTGTTTGAGACTACTTTGAGAACAAATTATCACAGAAAAGAGGTACGATTTTCAGCCATGGCAACAAAGAATCTGAGAACATAATAAACACATTCAAATTACTTATGGATGATTATTCCTACATCCAATATGTCTTCCACATCCAGGCATGCAGTCAATATTTATTCCAAGAGATTCAAGGAATTCTGTATCAAAGATCATGCTACCAGCAATTGCTGTTACAAAAGTAAAAGCAAAAGAAACAATCAACCCAATAAAAAAAACCCAAACCCCAATGGTTTTATAAGTTTATAATATTTTATAAATTAAGCTACTAGAGAGAATCCAAAGGAGGGCCACAGAGATGGTTTAGGGTCTTGAGGGGAAGCCGTATGAGGAGTGGCTGAGGCCACTTGGTCTGTTCAGCTAGAGGAGACTGAGGAAGATCTCATCTCAGTCTACAACTTCCTCACAAGGGGAAGAGGAGGGGCAGACACTGATCTCTTCTCTCTGGTGCCCAGTGACAGGCCCAAGGGAATGGCCAGAAGTTGTGTCAGGGGAGGTTTAGTTTGGATATTAGGAAAAGGTTCTTCACCCAGAGGGTGGCTGGGCACTGGAACAGGCTTCCCAGGGAAGTGGTCACAGTACAAAGCCTGACAGAGTTTAAGACAAATTTGGATAATTCCAAATTCCTTCTCAGGTGTGAGTCTTTTAAGCAATGCCACAGCAATATGTCAGTGGTCAAATAGCTACATAACCTGAACATATATATTAAACATTAAGTACAAACATAATCAAAGGAAGAAACATTTTTAAGAAAGCTGGCGTAATCCAAATCTCCTTCTACGCAGAGGTGTAGGTTTATATATGGAATTCACAGTTCACTCTGATTTTATAACAACTCAGGATTCTACATAATTCTACATATTGCAGCACTCCTTTTCCATTTTTAAAATCTGAAAAATCATTTCATATCCCTAATATCTACTAATAATGACACATAAAACTGTCAATCCCTGCTAGCCCAGAATCACCAGGCTGAACTAATATAAGAGTAGGTTCAGGTAAGTAAGTGCTTTGAAAGAAAGATTCCTTAAGTATACACAGCCATTTAAAAAAAAAAATCTAACTCCAAGTTTTTACAAGAAGAATTGTTTTAAAAAGCACTGTTTTCAATTGACCATCTTCTGTCTGTTCCATAATACATAATCCACACATAAGACAAAGGACTTGTTTCTGCTGCCTTGAGTACCAGCACAGCTACTAGAGGAGGCACCCCTGAAACGGAAGGAATTACTGCTATTAAAAGCCATGTAGGATCAAGACCCCTTCTTTATTTAAACATTTATCTAAAGAATTCATTCCACACTGATGAATACATTACATGAAATACAACTGGACCTGTCAAGGGAGTAACTTGCATCAAGTTGGATATGAAACATTTTGCAGCTATCTGAATCTTTTGATCTCCTAAGAGAAATACCAGGTCCTTCCATGAACACAACAGAGTGCTGAGCCTTCACTGTCCAGCAAGACAATACATTAAAGGCATTTTCACTGTTTCCCCTTCAAGGGCTGTCTCCTCATACCTCTAGCATGTTTTGATATTTTTCTTTTGCAAGTCAGTTACTAAATCTTCCAAAAGGCTTTCATTGTTCTTCCCATGAGGAATGTGCTGAAGGAAGCAATGTGAGCAGTGCACTCTCAAACCCCTGTTTCCTGTTGCCCCCAGCTGTCCTGCACATTGTTAGGATATGTAAATAATGCAGAAAATCCAGGCATTACAAACCTCTCTCTTCCCCACTGCCTGATGGATAAATTTTGTAAATGGTACCTTTGCACTGCTGTACTGCCTGTCACTTGTGTCCTTCACTTAAGCCTCAAGTTCTACAGATGAAGGGACAAATAAGAATAATGTGATGAGACCAAGTGCTCTGAATGTACTTTTAGTTGTATTTATGCATGATAGAGCAGAAGGAACTCACTTCCCTTATGGGCAGAAAAAAAAAAGAAATGATGGACTGTTTAGTTAGTTCTATGCAGCTTTTTTGAAAACAGCAACATGGATTTCTAGGACACCAGATGTATATTTGAAAAAGTAAGCCTAGATGGTATATCCAATCAAGATCACGTTTCAACCTGTATATTTATGAACTCCTGATTCTCATTTAGCTAAAATAAAGATTTTAAGACAACAAAGGCTAAACTGAATGCTACTCACCTGCACACTACTAACCTGCACTGTGGGGCTTCCCATTCCCTCCTCAAACCATCCAGCTGTGAGTGCACTCTACACTGTGAATTGGCTGCTAATTCTAAAATGTTCACCTCTTTTGTGTAAGAGCCACCAAAGAGCCAAGTAAAGTCTTTGCAACAAAGATAAACCTTTATAATAGACCGTAGTGAAAATGGAGTCCAATGTAAATGGCAAACAGTGTATACAATACAGCCAGAAAGAAGTCTTTCAATCATCCAGATACCTGTTCAAGTATAGCCCAAGAATTTTTAGTGGAATTTTATTAGTGTAATGTGGAAAAATGTCACAACAGGAACACCTTTATAAATAGATTTCATTTTGTAATTGTATAAGTGCACAGAATTGATCTAGGCAGTGTTACTTTGCCAGCATGCAAAACTTTCATATGATCAACTTGTCATAATTTTTTTTCAAAGATCTGTGTATACAAGCAAAGCAGACAGCAACACAGAACATCCAGAATATTGAGAACAGATGTTGTCTGCTTCAGGATGTTTAGCCCAGATTTACAAAACAGAGTTTAAACCACAGTATCAGGTTCCCTAAGAGTTTCTGAAGCAGCTGTTAAAACAATAAATAAATAAGCTTGCCTGAAATCAAATCAGTGGATGGGAGAATGCTTTATACTTTTGACTTTATATGTTAAATATGTAGGATTCATATGGTTATGACCCCCAGGAAAAAAAAAACCAAAACAAACAACAANNNNAAAAAAAAAAAACAGAGCAAAGCCAGTATACTTTTTTTTAATGCAGAATCCTAATCTAGACCTTTCAGGCCCTCAGGATGCAATTTTCCTCTTGTACCAGGAGATCAATCTAAACATAATTTTGGGGGGGTGGAATTCTGTGTTTTTATTTTTTTTTTCTTTCCGTGGGAGCATCAGCAAGTGTCTGTCCACCCTGCCACACCAGGCAGTTTTTAGCAGAAACAGGAAGCATTTTCACAAGATGTTCCTATTTTTCTTTATTTTCAATATGGAACAAATTTTGACAGATTAATCTTCATGTTGCATATTATATAACCAAGCAGATATGCAATACTTTTATACAAATTAAATCTCAAAATTATTCAAGTCTCACAGATAATGAAACATTGCCTTTTTATTCTTTATGTATTCTTCCCACAAAAGACAGACAAAGTGAGTACAGAATCACGTCTACTACCAACATGTCCAAATATCAAGCTTTCCACTAGACCAGTTATTGTAATGCTTCTCAGATTTATGACAACTGTCAACAAAATAAATATGGTTTTCAAACAGTGGTCTTTTACTTATAAAGAAGAATAATGCATTTTAAAACACATACCTGGTCTTGTTCTGCACACAGCAAATGTGACCATACCAAAAGTCCATGATACTGAGCACTGTGTGATAATTTTTGAATATTTACAGTAGAGGATTTACTATTCTTTTCATATTTATTTCCCACTACGCTGACCTATAACAGGAATCATACCACTGTATTTAAAAATGCTACATGAGTTTTTTCCTCTATGAGTTTGTTAGTCCTTTTAAAATTTTTTTTTACCTTTTAGTAGAACTCAAAATTGGTAGGAGAAGTTACACCACTTTCTTGGTTTTAAGCTTGTTTTTTGATGCCTCTCACTTCACATGCTAGAAGAGAACAAACAACTATTCTCTTTTCACCTCTGCTTTACCTTCATGCTATATAAACTAAACTTGAAGGATGAAACCACACAGTATGTAACACAGAGCCTTGAAAATTTCATCCATAAATACTGTTCATGGCCACATTGATGCAATCCAAATGCACAGATTGATTTAACTTGATTCTAGAATGTATTGTTACACGGTTTGGCCTCTCATTCAGAAAGCTTCACAGCAACTTCAAATCTTTCTGTCTACTGCCAAGGTACACGTATTCCTATTTATCTTGGCTCACAGAAACTTGGCATACAAAAAATTAAACTGGTGAGCCGTTACAGTTTCTAGGAAATTTAGGAAGAGGTGAACACTTTCTATTTTGTCAAACTTCATCATGAAAATAGCAAAAAAATAAATACAACCTGCAAGGAAAGAGATGTGTTAGGGGCTGGATAGCAAAACCAGAAGTAACTTATTAGCTACTGGATCTTGCTCACACACATACTCTGACAAAAGATTAACTACTTAAATATCTCCAAATTACTTGATTTTGTTTAGTTCTTGCTTGTCTGGTTTGGTAGTCTTGTAACATTACATATTTTGGACCAATTAAATGCATAAACTACTCAGCCTAAGAATACCAGATTAACAGTGAAGGGAATTAAAATATAAAATAACCTCAAACTCTTTCTTTAAGAAACTATTAATAACAAAATAAAAACAATGAAGAAATGTGACATTTTCATTCATTGTGGAAGCAGTCTTCTTTTTAAAGAAAACAAGTATATATAACAGCCTTCTCTAAGCAAGTATTTAACTCAAAAGTTGACCCAGATTTTTAAAGTCTTTATAAACTATATCTAACCTATTTAGATCTTTCAGATTTAACATATTTTAATAATTAATTCGGGTTTTTTTTAATTAAGAAATAGTAAATACCATTAGTGCAAATGCAGTTTACCTTGAAGAAGAGCATATTTATCTATACTCAGAAGTTTTATATAATCTGAAATAGTTCAAGGTAATTTTTTTTCTTTTTATTTCTATTCTCATAATGTTTATTAAATTTATTCCAGCTGTCTGCATCACTGTCTGTAGAATCTAGTGAAATAATCTTTTCACGGCAATCTTTATCATTCTCGCTCACTTTTTTCAAAAAGGATGAATCACAGTGTTGAGATTTAATTCAAAAGCATTCTTAAAGTCTCACCTTAACAAAATAGAACATAGTTCCTTACAAATTACTACTTTCAAATACTGGATGTGTTTTCAGAAGTTGTATGTATTTTCAAAGAAAACATATTATTATTAAATTCAATATAAAAGGTCAAGACCTCCCTCTTCATTAACACAAAGCTCTTTTAGAATCAGCAGGTAACAAGATCAAAGTTCACACTAAATTCAGCTGGAAGGCAGCATCAGGTTAGTTAATGGTCATCTAAGACAACTCTGTGACTTTGGTAGATGGCTCATGACTTCTAACACGGTTTCTAGAAAGGAACATGATACAACAGGTGGTTTAATCACAAACGTGGTCACTTTCTCTAACTGACTGCATTATAGCAGTGCAATTCTCCAGACAATCATATGCTGCTTTCCAAATAAAATGCCTAGTGGCAAACTCAAACTTCAGTTCCGATAGCACAACATTTGTTACCTCTGCTAATCTCAGCTCTGAAGGTGTCTCAGTTCCCGGCGTCTGGCAGCCTTTTATGAAGGCTATGGCACCGCTCAGCCTAATCAGGCAAACCACCTGCCAGTATTTCTGCAATCAGTGTGCAGATTGCCTAAACCAGCCCATGTAGTTAAGAGCTGTGCAGAGCTGTAAACATATCAGTGCTCAGCTGCTCCCACAGCCACCCTTTTAAGAATGGTGTTAACAACAGCTACTGTGTTATAACAGGCATGATCAACTGAATTCTCCGTTCAGTAGGTGTTGTTGGTATAATACACATTTAATATGGTTGGTCATTACACGATTTTCTGAAGGAGTCGCTTATGATTTGCTAGAAAAAGCTAATTTGCTATTTAGAGAGCTCTGGGAAGAGTAATTTTTATTATGTTAATGTACTAATGCCTGATTAAGACTCATAAAGCTGTTGTGAGGAACTCCTGTCTCAAATCATATTCTACACAGGAATACCACAACACAACTTTCAAACTAGCTTACTTTGTTTTGAGGGTAGGAAAGGGAATAAAAGATTAATTGAAAAGCTACTGAACTTGATCCTTTTCTCACTGAGTATAAAGCATATGTGGATATGTTAATTTCCTATTCTCCTAGGCAACTTCATTATATCTGGGGAGCTGAGCTCTGGAAAGTTAGAAAGATTTCATTAAAAGGTTAAGAGCAATGGGATATGATAGGATTTAGGAATCTTTGGAAATGCTTATTGAAATCCTATTAAATCTGTGTAAGACTGTATATCCAGGCAGAACTGGGAACTTCATTTATCAGTGTCCTTAATCTTTCAAATGCTAGTTGAGTTAACTATGGCTTAAAGAAACACAGAACCCTTCATTTCTTTTTCTCTGGATGATAAGAAACATAAATGGACCACAGTGTCAAATACAAAAATGCTTTATTACTTGAAAATTTTGAATAATTATAATTTAGTATAATTTAGAGTATTATCTTGGGGTATTATTTTCCTAGGTTCCCTTCTGTTACTTTCTTTTTAGTAATTTCATGGTTGCTGAGGGATTTTTGTTAATCTATCAATGTGAATTCATCTCTATTTTACATGAAAATACACTTTCATATTTAGAAACCATTATGGGAATTCTCACAGAAGTGCTGTGAATTTTGCAGGCCTAGCCACTGCTCTTTATGCAGAAATTATGTAGGTGGAACAAAAGTAATCATCACAAGTACAGGCAGAAGACAAGCCCTAAGCAGCATTTGAACAAGGTTTAAGACGGGTTCCTTAGTGGCACAGCAAACTCAGGGGTTCATGGCTTGGGTTCCTGTACATGTGTAGGCAAAGCAGAAAAAGAAAAGGATGGAAGGAGCAAGGAGGAAAATGAACTAAAGCATGAAGCTCAGACTAAAGCACTGGTATGTTAAGGCTTAAATGCTGTTATTTTTATTTTTTGTGGTTTTATTCCCTTTTATTTATAAGTTTTATCTTGTGAAAGTGATAAGGATTTCATCTCAAACCTTTGAGAGCACCTATTTCTAACTCCAACGTTAATAGTTTCTAAATCCATAAATTTCAGCTGTAATTTTTACCAGTGTCATCATAACTATTTGTTGCATTTGTTCACATTTTACAAAAACTTTTCTTTCAATATCATATATTGATATTTTTGTAAATAATTTGACTTAATATTTGATTTTGACATATTCAAACTCACAAACTGTATTCTAGTTTAGCATTTCTGTATAACTTTTAAAAGAAATCTCAGTATAAAATATTGGAGTTTTGTTTGCATTGTGCAAATGTCAGATCTGGGGCTCCAAATCTTTGAAAACTACAGAAAATATAGCATTCCAAATAAACTGGAAGGGAGTTAGTAAGGTAGAATTGTGAAGTGCAGAGTCATTTCAAGTGACAGACTCTTGTCTGGTAAGGTTCCTTCTACACAGCCCTGCAGTCTCAGTGTTTATTGTAAGATTGTTTTTTTTTTTTTAATTCAGTTATTTCTGTTGTCACACATCTGCCTGTTGAAAAACAGTCTGAAATATAGATAAACATAAACTGTCATATATATGTATGTGATACAAACTGTCAGGGTAAAGTGAGGGCTGACTTAACTGAAGTAAAGGATTTCAGGCCTTTCAGCTTTCAGACAAATAGTACAGTATAGTTTTACGCTAGAATAGATATAATGTTCAAGGAGTGAGCTCATATTTCTGGATAACAGTTTTGGTGCTATTCCTGCCTCTCCAGAGCTACTTAAAGGATAGCTGTCTAGTGATGAAATCACCCTAACTATATGTAAACTATTAACAGTCAACTATGTTGTAATAAAATATCAAATTTCATATAATTAGATATGCATTGTGAAATTTGCACTAGAAGTAATTTCATTCAGCTTTGCTTCCTGTTACCAGTGACTGACCACATCTGTCATCCTGTTGCCAATACCACATCAGCTCAGAGCAGTGTTACACTAACTCCAGGTCTTGTCAGTAAATTCCTGAAAGCCTTATGCAATATCATCAAGGGGAAATTAAAATAAAGGTTAATGTCACTTTTTATGGTTGACTAGTTCTGTAAACAGACCAAAGGGAAGGTAGTGTCTGAAACCTGAAGTATTTATTAGTCTGACAACCACCAGGGAGTACCAAATACACCAGTCAAAGCTGAGCCTATTTTGTGAGGCGGAATTACGAGGACTTGTTACAAGAGCAGCAAAATCAGCCTTGCTGCTCTTAGGTTAGCTCTGATGAAACAAAGATCATAGCAGTAAAATACACACAGAAGTGAATAAACCATAAAATTGAACTGCAGTATAATTTACAAGCTTGGGGCTAATCTTTGCAGAATTTTTTTCTCTACAAATGCATATGTATGCTAGAATGGGGGAAAACAATCAAGGTTTCATATCACAGAGGTTCTTCATAAGTTATGATTAATGAATTTACCTGAGTGAGAATTTTGAACTGACAACTATGCAAACTCAGCAATGCTGTAGTAGTTGAGCAGGAAAATATCCTATATGCAGTATCAGGCAATAATCACTGTTCTTCATGTGGAAGGATTATTTTATTTGCTTGTCATGTATTTGTTTTGCATCACATGCTTGATCCTTGGCTTTTCCAAAGCTAGTCAAATGAATTGACATAGAGGTCACAGGTTATATTGGTTGTGTAGTTTGGGTTGCCTTGTTTTCCTAAAGTGGGGGGTGTGCACTCTGATTTTAGGAAATAATTAAACTTGACCCAGTAATTACACCCTGATGTCAGGGTACCATTTCCTTATGTACCAAGCACCTTCTGGCCTGAACATCCTACAGTATTGCACAAGTACTGTTTGGAGGATGAAAGTGCTACCAATAAGAAAACAGGAGCAGGTTATTAAAGTCACTAAAGCATAATGAGCTGGAGCAACACAGTGAATCTAAGACTCCTGCATAGGTCCACCACCAGATTCTCATGAAGATTAACAGATATTTTGGCCACTGCATGGGGACATCAGCCAGACTTGAGCTGGTAGTTGCTAAGCATGGTGGATGTCCTACTGAACTAACAAGGTTTTGCAAACTGCATCAATAAAACCCCCAATACAATTAGTATAAATCCTGCAAATATTAGATTGCTGCACATGATTTAAAAAAAAAGGAGAAAGGAGTCTTGTACAATAACTTTAATGAGATGTATGTATGTATATACACGTTTCATTTTTTATTGCATAAAGTTTATTGATTTGTTTGGGCTCTGGATATTTGCTTCTGTAGTAGACAAGTGTTTTATGGAATGACTACAAGTATGCAAGGAATATTGGTAGATCAAAATTTGCCAAATATATTCTCTGTGGACATATAAGTCATACAATTTTGACATTCAAGAAATTGGATTGAAACATATCTGTATTTGGGCAACAATTTAAATTATAAGGTATATTTCTAAACACAGGTGTAACTTTCTAAGCTTGTTTTGCTGATGATCTGTAAAATTCTTTGATGTATACGGCATTGTGAATGCTGTTTACTAAAAACCATACAAACCCCTACATAGTAACTATGTATGTGGGTTGCCTGTTTATCTGATAGATTAGGCTGCATAAACCTATATCTGTTTTCCATTACATTCTTCCACTCAAAAAGGGTGGAGCAGGGCCAACTATACAACTATAATGTATTATAAATAAATAAAAGTATTTCCTAACTGCTTACATCTCTTATTCGTGTACTCGTCAAGATCTTTCATAAACGATCAGGCCCTAGCTGCCCTGGCTAGCCCCATCTTGGGTCCCCACCCACGCATAATTTGTCTATTGACCCAAAAGCTGTATTTAAGTTCAGGGTTACTGTATTCTAGGAGCTGTGTTGTAGCTGTGCTGTTTTGCTTTGCTGCCTGGTGCATGTGGCTGTGCCTGGCGCTCACAGACTGACTGCACATTTCTGTTGTCACTGGACCTGTTCTGCTCATCTTGCTCGTGTATGGTGGAACTGCAGCCCTGGCATTCATGCCTCTGCTGCTGTGATGTTATCAATTCCTTGGCTGCCTTCTCTTGAAGAGTAATCTTCTCTTCCAGTTGTGATGCTTTGCCATGCTGCAATTAAACCAGGCCCTTTCCAAAGAAGCAAAGTTGCAATAATAAGGTACACTCACAAACTCCTTGCATATACAAGCATAAGTTTGTTCTGGAGCTTCAAATAAAGCTTTTTAAAATTAAAAAAAAAAGCCTTTTTTTCTCCACACAGATTTTAATTCCACTTTGAAATGTAGCTTTCTGTATTAAATTGAACTGTACGGAAGTAACCCTCAAGTTGTGTTTGCTATACTTTTTTAATTTTATTATGTGGGAGAATGTTTATTTTGAAAAACATTTTAAAAAACAAAAACAAGCAAAAAAACCCCAAACATTACTTCCTTTGCTTTAGGAGGATTACTTTCCCTTTGAGAGATTGTGGAAGATTGTAAGGAAACCTATAACTGTCTTGAGGTACAAAATGTACTGTTGAAGGAAGAGGAAACATATTGCATTGTTTTCCAGCAAAGAGGCAAAAAAATTACATGTCGGTGGCAGCCTTAATTTTATTTTTGAATTATGCTTTCCAAATGAATACTGAAGTGCAACTAACTTGTTCTAAGGTGCATTTGCTGACTGAAACATAAGCCATGCAGCTGATCAGCAGCTGAGTGCCTCAGATGAAAAACAGGCCAGGTTTATTCTTGGAAAGCAAAAGCAGTTCCAAATCTGTTGATGCACTGTGTGACTGTGTGTCTGTTGTTCTTGTTTTTTTCTTGAATGATAAATAGAGGTGCACTGACAGTAGTGCAATACCCCAGACCAAAGTTATCTTGCTAATGGGTCAGTGGCAGAAAGATGAGGTGTGAAACTGGATTTAAAATAAAAATACTGGAGTTTAGAACAAGGTATAGATAACAGCTGCTTAGCTAACTTAACGCTTCAAAGTCATAGAGGTCAGTTTGTCATCTATGGAAACTAGCAAGATATGGCTAAATCTTGTTTGTACTTTTCTTCCTTTTGTCAAACTTTGTCTGGCGACTGAGTATGCTGGGTTTTAGTTTGTAAATCATCTATGGCAAGGACCTAGGGCAAATAAAGGTAATCTTCCCATGTACCATCTTGCAAACAGTATCCGTAACACTGTAAATGTAAGACATGGAAAACAGTTACAACTTTTAAAATCCCAGTTTTTAGGTAAGATCTGCATAGCAAACTATTTGGCTTCCCTCCTGAAATTCAAAAAGACTTTGATCTCTAATGTATGGTTTCTCCAAGATTTCTGTTTAAAAAAACTAAAACAAACAAAAAAAGAGACCCCAACACAACCCCCGCCAAAACCCCAACTCAACTGTTAATAAGGCTAGCTGTTGTGCAGATCTAAAAACTAGGAAAGAAGTATTAACACCATCTACAACCCCACTCTGCTCTTGTAGAGTCTGTTCTTGTAGTCTCACTGAGTGATGCAATCCAGGACATTTGTGTCTTTGCTCCATTAATACTATTAAGGAGATGAATTAACCTAAGCTTGTTGCTGTTTGATAGACATTAGTGATCTTGTAACTTTTTTTCTCTCGAGTGGAATTGTTTCCTTAGAAAAGGGGAATATGAGGCAGAGAATAAAAAGACAAACCAATCATAGTGCTGAAGTTAACACAGGACAATTGGACAAAGTATTAGGGGCAGATAAAAGCTTGATATGAAAGAAAAAGAGCTGTGTGACTACCGAGTGGCGAAGCTGTGGAGAACCAAGAAAATGACTTGTAGAGCCATATGCAATCATTATGATCAGTGTGCATGTCATACATTTGATATCGATAAGAAGGATCTGAATCTTTGTCTTCTATGACACATTTCATGCTCTTATAAAGCCAATTTCACATCTTTATTTCAACCCACATCAATATAGCTTAGTGCCTAAATCATTCTGGTCGGGTGCTCCTAGGCCAGTACCTCTTATCTCATCTGGAGACTTGAAAAAGCCCGTGCACTACCTCACATGTGGTATCTTTCCCTAAGCTTAATTATCTAACTGAAGTCGAACATTCTTTATCCATGAATGTGTGCCTATTGGTGCAGATTCATGCGTTAAGTCAATAATACTTATTCTTCTGTAAAATGCTACTGAAATTAATGGAAGAAATATCAGCCTAGGAGTGATGTGTGTTGAGGGAAGAACAGGAGACTGAGGGAAGCAGATCGAGAGAGGAAAGTATAGCTGCTTTTCATCTGCTACCTATCTGTTCTGTATGCCTTCTAGTTACAGTAAAACTTCTTGTTTATTTTTCCCTTTTATCTGCTATACTAATTACATAAACTATTTGTATAGCGCTCCATAGTATGTATCTATCAGTGATTTCCATAAAAGTATCAGCATCCAGAAACATTTTCTAATGCATTAGGCCATGATGAGGAGATATTCTGCAATTGACTGTAGCTTAGCTAGAGAGAGGAAGTTATTTCATCCTTTGTAAAAATGCTTATGGGTTAAATGTCTGAGAGGGGAAACTCTTCCTTTAATGCAGCTGCTCTAGACTGGAAACTTACATCATTATGCAATTTTACTTCACCATTATGCAATTTTTTCTCCTAGAGTTTACTTGATACAAAGTCTTGATGGGAAATATATCATTGCATTGGCATGAGTTTGTCTAGTAAAATCTGGTTAGCTGTGTTCCAGTCTCTTCAGACTTTTAAATTCCTGCTAAGGAAGAGTTAAACATTGCATAAAATTAGCAGGAAAACAGCTGCTGAAATATTTCATTAGTTCAGAGCTAGTTCAGGATCTAACTGCTGTTTCCTCTGCATGTGCTCCACAATAGCAAGTTTGAGGGGACAGAGACAGGCTGCCAGCACTGTACCTGCCCAAGGCCAGAGAGAGCACTTACTTTCACCCGTAATTTGAAATGGTAATCTAAGTAAATATGCATTTATTATACTACAGCTTATGTCCAAGCACCTTACAAGAGAGGCCTGACATAACTTATAAGAACTGCAGCCCTATAGTACTGCAGAACTTCATTAGTCCAATGGACAACTTATACGAGAATAAGCAAATTTATCTATAGAATGTACAATCTGTTAGCAGCAGTAAAGTCAAAATAAACTAACTGCCAACAGGACTTCTTAAATCCCCTATAGTGCATATGCTTAACTTCATTACGGACAGAAAAGACAATTGTAAACCAGGATATTTTTACAAGACTAATGCATTCACCCCTGATGTAAAGCAGACTTTCCTACTGGAATGTTCTTTGATATTTATTCTGATTAATCTCAGGACAATTAGCTGGATAATGAATTATTAATGAAATGCCTAATAAAGTAGAACCATACAAACATTTTTATAATTCTCATTTTTGAGAAGCTTTGAAATATTTTTGCTACTAACATTAAAGTCAAAATACTAAAAGAACTCATACCAGGAGAAGCCAGTTATGAAACATAGTTCAGTAGATTTTCAAGCTAAACATGGATCTGTTTCACCATCCTTTTCATCTGTTGAGAAAAGTCTCACAAAGTTAGAGAAGAACTCAACATCACAGTTGGATTTCTGCTCTTAAATCTAAATAAAATGCTCTGGCATTCATTTTGAGGTGGTGGAAGAAGGTGCCTACTCCTTTTGCCAAAACCTGATTAAATGACTTTAAAGTGCCTTTTTTCAAACTTTAAACTTACTCTACTTAAGCTACAATACTTAAAGCTATTGTTTAAGAAACTGCCATGTGAAAGAATCTTGTTCAGTGCCTGCTGCTAAGCAACTCTGATCTGACTGCCATGGGTGTACCTTAAACTTATCAATTATGTGCAGAAATTATCCTCATAGTAGCAGTCACTACAAACAACTTTCAGACATGCATTTTCATTTGCATATGCTAAATGAGCATGGAAACATCATTAGTTACAGCATACCAAAGAAAACAAAATCAAGCAGGGACGAAGTGTTTTAACACCACTGGAGGTTGGTCAGCTGCAAGTGAAAAGCAGCTACTGAACAGAAATATCTGTCACTATTGTCTTAGAAGACTCTAAAAGGTAACAGCCATTCTTTGTGACACCAACACAGATTATGCTTACACATCAAGTTTATGTTGTTTGCTGTAATTATTGTAAAACATTTGACCAGGGTCAAGAAACCAGACAATGTCAATTAGTGCTCTGCATGCAATTCAAGTGGATTAAGCCCCAAGGTGGAATGCTGAAGAGATTTAAGTGATGTATTATTGCATTACAGAACTGCAAAGTATATAAGCCAACTAGCAATTTCAGTGTATAAGATGTCTCAACAGACTGTTATCTCAAGGTAAACTATAGTAAACTTCACACAAATTTAAGTAAAGGAAAATCACAAACAACTCTAAAAGGTAAAAATTTAATATATATGTGTAGGTGTGTATGTGTGTATAATTATATGCTTATACACCATCCAAGCAGCAGAAGATATAAATTTTCCTTTTAATGCAGTCAGCTGGCAATGTTTTTTGCTTATTCTGACAGGACATGATACACAAGCACTGACAAACTAAGCACTGAAGCATTAAATAGGAGCATCCTAATGTTCATGTCAGCAGATGTTAACAACTCCTCTCATAGTTAAGGCTGATTTTTAGCTCAAAATATTTGACTGCTACTAGCAGTTGAAACTTTGTTCTTTGTCTTTCTAGAAAAGGGAAGTTTTGCTCCTTCTCATGTCAAGAAAGTCATGAAAATGTGAGGTTAGTAATTCCAAGTGAAATCTAGAGCTCTTGCTTCCTCTTTCTCCAGTTTCTCAAATGCTTTTGCCATGGCTGCTTTTAAAGCACTGCTGAAAGAATAGTCTGGCTACAAGTGCAGTCTCTACCATGAGGCAAAGCTGTTGCACAATAAATCAAGGAGCACTTAATAGAAACATTTTAGCATCTGCATTAATTCCACTCTAAAGATTTTGTTAAGATTAATGTTAGTGTACAAAATGTTGAACCCCATTGTGGAATGTGCATATTTAGCCATACCCTTTTCGGATAGATGTATTGAAAATGTGGTTTTTTTAATTAACCTGCACCATGAGGCATTGACAAATCAGCATAGAAGCAAGCAATACTGACTCTGGCATGTGTTCCAGTTCGTGGCTACTTTCTGTAGCAATCAGCAGGAGTCATGTTCTCACTCCGGCTAATTGGAAATTGAGCAGAAAATTATGTTTGCTGCCTCGTGCACCTTAATAAAGAATGGGTGGAGAAAGCTGCATATCACAGAATCAAAGAATCATCCAGGTTGGAAAAGACCTCTAAAATTATTGAGTCTAACCTTTGACTGACCATCCCTATATCAACTAGAAAAAAAAAAAACAAAAAAAACCACTTCTGATATTTAATTGCAGTAGCATAGCAAAAAAGATGTACAGGCATTGGGATTTCCTTTAAAGAAAGAAATGGCTGGACAATATAATATTGTAAACTGTAAATATAGTATTGTCTTTTTCACAAGAAATGAAGTATTAATGAATATCTCTACTTAAGTACCTGCACCTATGCTTCCCCAATTGCAGCAGTTTTGCTAGAGAAAGCCATTGCAACCAACTTACAGCTGTATGGAAAGACAAGTAAACATGCTCACATGAAAGTGTATAATTTATGAAGTGTGAATATTTTTTAGAACGCCTTGGGTTCTCTCTACTTCCACTTACCTCACCTATGTACTTCATCTCCCACCAACACTGACTCAGAAAAATGCGTCCTTCCCCCAACACAGATGTTATTCTACTTTGAGTTTTACATAAGAAAAATATTTCTCCAAATTATAAAATACTCTACCCTGATAAACCTAATATCTAATCATCCACAGCTGTAAATCATTATTGATAACATATTACAAGTTATATTTCATGTAAAGACCTTGTATGTCCTTGGGCAGATATTGCATGCCAAAAACTAGATCAGAAAGCTATAGCCAAAATATAGCCTCCATAGGAGGGCAAACCATATGTTTCCCTAACTAATTTAAGATACTGCTTAACAGAACGGTTGTTTTCTTAGGTTACTCTGGGAAAAAAAGTCTTTCAGGGAAACCACACACATGCTTATTTAATGGCTGCATACAGCAGAATTTTTTATAAATTGTTTCTTTACATGTTTTTTTTTTTTTAATTTATTTTGAGTGGGAATAAGTGGACAACCATGAAAAGAAGAAACTCTGTTTACACACAAAAAGTACATAAGGATGAAAACCAGAATACAATGGAAACATGTGAAGCTTTGATTTATTTCTCTTGCATCCAGTTATTCAGTTCAACCATAATTTTCTCTTTCTAATCTTTGGTAAATTTAGTAAGAGTTTTAACTACCTCACAGCTTCATTTTAGATGTGGAATAACATTTCCCCTGCACAAGCTTTCACATAAATTCCCATGACTTTTATCACATCTTTTCTTTTTCTGATCAATGTGCAAACACCCACATAGTTCTCTCTTCAGCAAAATAACTTTCTTAGTAATTCTTCTCAGATCTAAAATAAAAGAAACGCCCATTTCTGCCCATGATTTCTACACACCATTATCTACTACCAGCTCTCTATGCAGTAAGGGCAGAGCAGGTAGATTTAAAATAGACCAAAGTTAGGTTTTGAGCTCCTTTAAATGATGGAACTTGCCTTATGACAATGGAAGAGCTAGTGGTATTGCAGCCACTGCTGCCCGATTCTGATAGCTGTTTTCCCCTTTCATTGTGCTTCTATCCTGTATTAGATAGTCATGCAGAGCTAAGACTTTTATTGTAAAATAATAATAAATCTCACAAAATCATTCAGGCAAGTTTGAGGTTTTTGCAAGTTTTTTTATCCTGTGCCCTTTTCCAACTGGATCACTAAATTCTCATGCTAAGTACAGTAACCTAAGAAACAGATCATAGTCACAAATTTTACTGTATTGGATTATCATGAGTACCAAATGTATAAAAACTTAACAAAGAACAACACTTCTTTTTATAACTTCTCCCTTTATCCCTTTTCTCAATATATCTAAATCTATTTCTGGCAGCTCTAATGAGTCTTTAAATTCTGTTTGAATTCAAGCCAGGATGTTGGGATTTAACGCATGCTGGATGTAGAGATGTTTCTTCCTTGGAAGAGCAGAAGGCTTTAAATGAGATTGAGTGTCTGAAGATGTTCTAAGGAGGAAAAGTGTGTACAGTAAAGAAGCTGTGGTGAAAAAAAAGCCTAGAAGAGGGAGCTAAACTTCTCAGGGTGTTTTACCTTGATCTCATGCAGACAAGATGAGTATATGCAAGGTATAGGACAGGAATACACATTTTCTCAACTTGCCATGTCATTTGGAGTTTCCATAACAATTATGACTCAAACAAGGTGATTCTTCTGTAATGAAACTCCCATCTGGGCAGCTGAAGCTTAATTGCGGAGTTTCATCACAATTCTGACTTTTATGGGTAACTGTCACAGATATTTTAACTTATTTAGGACTGAATCTAAAGATTGTCTTAAGTGTAGGAAGCAACTACCTTCTCTGAGAGCTGTAAAATTGCTTGGGAGTGAGAGACTTAAGGATTTCATTTAACTTATCTAAAAGAAGACTTAGATGTGATTGTGGTGTCTTCTATAACTACCTCAATGTTACTTATTAAAATACCAACTACTAAAGGGATGTTAATTTGGAAAAGAGGAACAGAAGGAATGAATGGCTTGAAAATTGGCTAGATGAATGCAAGACCCTGCATAATTCAGAAGGGAAGTTAGAGAGACCTTACACAATTTATTCTATCTGTGTCTGAATCTCCTTTTTATTTCACTGCTGGTTTTGATTCTATTTTTTTTAAAAAGTGGCAAGTAAACAAAATCCAGAATGATACAGCTTGAAGAGAATTAGGCCCTTATGCTAATAGTGTTGAGTGAGACTAAGAAGCTGGATGAAAAATGTATATAAGTAAAACAGTAAAGTACAGAAGTTGGCAAATAACTGAGTAGTTAAAAAAATAAGCTCAGTAGGAATGGTTCCTAGGACAGGATTAGATCTGCAATTGCAAAACTATGTAAATGACCAGGCAGTCATATAAGAAATGGGTTCCATGTCTGAGAACAAGCATTTTGTGTGAAAAATTGGATAATAGGAGTCTGAATTTACAAGGGTAAAGAGACTTGGAAAGATTCCCAGGACAGAAAAAGCCTCTTCTAAATTGTTCCAAGACAACTTCTTTTAATCCATGTATGAGTTTCTAAACTCTCACACTTCAAGAAACCTGAAAAAAACTTGGGTTATCTTTTTGGTACATAAGATGTACTTTATTTTTTGGTGGTTTAAAGCCATGCAAGTCAGTTGGAAAATCTAAACAGAATTAAGATTTCATGCTATTTTTCATGGATATTTGTATCTTGTGGTTAGATTTTGACACTGTTTTGGTTTGGGATTTTTTTTTTAAGTACTTTTCTGGCAGGAACAAATCTATTACCTTCTAATCATGCCTGAACTTTTCTATTTCTGTTTTATAAATAGGTTAATCAAGACTGTTAATGATAGAAGAGGTCATCAGAAAAGTGTAAGGCAAAAAGTTATTAATAATTTGGCCTCTTCATTTGTGTGGCTTAAAATTCACAATTTAAGTTCTATCACATTATGTGAAGAGGTTTCTTAATTTTTTACTTCTTCCTCTGTTTTTGCTATGTTTCTCTGTACAGTTTTTTCACATGCCCTTATGCAAGCTGAAATGACTATAGATGTGAACACATAATCTAACTAGATTAATTCAAATAAATTTAGTGATAAAACTTCCTTGTTATTACAGAAAGCTGTCCCACGTGTGACAAGTAAACTCCAAATTTCCATATTAGCTGGGACTGAAAAATATACTCAAAACTTTAGTTCATATTTTCATTTCAAACACCTTCAAAACAAAACCTAATGTGATCTGAAGTAATCTCCATAGCTTTACATTCCTTTTTCCTTTCTACTTTTGGGTCTTGACTACAAACAGTTTAATTTCTAACTTTTTGCCACTGGTTATAGAGGAATTTTCCATTTGCTTTAGTAAGTCAACTGAATCTAAACCAAGGTTTTTTAAGTTAATGTGACAAACACCAGCTCCAGGTTTCAAGTTCAGAACCTGTCCCAGTTCTGAACACATATTAAATTCAGTACATGCTGTCCTGTGTATCTGTATTGCTCTAGAAGGAAATTCTCAACGTACTCTGGAGGGAGATGTAGGATACTCCTACCATGGTCTGAGATGAGGATTTAGAATTGCAAAGGCACCTCAGAATACGTGTCCCATAATATGTGTTTACCTTTTGCCTAGCATGTATATTGATCTTTATTGGCTTATAATTCTGTTTATATCCATAAAATGGAGAGAAAACAGAAATATTTGCTTCAAGTACAATTTTAAAACACAGCAAACGACTTTAGATGCTAAAATCTATGTGTGAGCTAAATGCTGTGAATAAGTTAAAAGCCATCAAATATTGCAATGTTTATACTATACATGACATGGTATATCCTGTAGATTTAAGCAGAACTCTGAATTATTTTGTAAGCCTTTAGGGGAGTAGGGGGAGGAGGGGGAGAAGGGGAAGGAAGGGACGGGTTGAGTCTCTTGTTCTGATTTGTGATGCCAGAACTGATTATATAATTTACAGTACAGCTGATGGATACAACTGGATTCAGTCCTTGGACCATTAGGAAGTACCAAACCCCATGGAAAATGCATAAACCTCCAAGCTAAGGAATCACAGCTCTCCTGTGGTCTCTTCTAAATCATGCATTCCTGTCTGCACAATAGCCAAGGGTCTTGGAAAAGATGACATTGAAAAATCCACTACAAGTTCCAAGTATTTTCCCCACTGAAAACAAAGTTGTAATTGGAGTCACTGGGGTTATGTAAGGGGTGATTTCAGCCTGTTCTCATATAGATAAGCATTTTTGCACCTTGTATGACCTTGATTGTCTGACAGCTGAATAGATATTGCAGTAAGTTTCTGTTCATTTGAAACAATTATGTACAGATGTTTTCAAAGGATAAGAAAGCTGATCAGAAGGCACTTGAAATCCAGGAAAAGATAAATATAATATATGAAACAAACAAGTGCAACTGACACTGCTTGGAACTTTAATTGATGTGTTGTGCTGACAGCAGTACTGAACACTTAACTGTTTTGCTCAAGATAGTGGAAACTTTAACCCCTGGGAAGCTTAACCATGGGAATTACTGCATGGGGTTTCTCATAGTAATTTCTGTTTCAAAACAATATTGAAAATGAGTGGAGTAATTCAAAATAAATACAATCCAGCCATGAGCTTTGCCTAGATTTTGATCTGAACCTTTCTTTAGGTTCAGGCAAGTTGAGATAGTGTTTATAAAAGTTTTTATCATTTCTGGTCTGTTCTCTGAAGGAAATGAGATCATAGTTTGATCCCTTCTCTTTCTCTGTATGTGCCTGTCAACTCTCACCTCTCTATGACAGAGTTTAAGTCTATTGGCCAAATGGATTACTTTAACAGAGATGGAGGTGCTTCACATATTTGTTTCAAAGAAATTATTGTCAAAATGAGAAAAATTTTTTGCTTCATGATATAGCTCGATTTTAATGAAATTGTACAGAGCTTAAACTGGGAAACATCACCTGGAATGCTGGTGGAAGCGTGGAATAAGCATTTTTTGGATCTTGTGCTATACCAGGTACCAATATAATCCAAATACAAGACACCAGACTTCAATGATTCTACTGTTTATGGTATTATTTGTTATATTTCTCGTAACTACACAGGTAGGAAATTCCATTATTTCATATTCATTTTAATTTAAACTTCTTTTGCTGTACAGGGAAAGTGAAATGAAACAGCCCCTTCTACTGCTGTACAGACTTACTTCTCTATAAAGTCCTTCTTGTATCCCAGTCCTCACAGCTTTTATCACCATTTTCTTAAGCCATCCCTTGTCCTTTCTTTCTCTGAGAGCATATTTAATTTTCAGTCCATCCATGAAAAATTCCAGACGTACACTGCTGTTTCAAATGTCTCCATTATTTCTTTGCAGTGTCAGCAACTGGAACCATACCTTTTGGAACACTTAGTCCTTTCTTGAGCTTTCAGTTTCCTTTAATCTTTATTTCAGACTGAAAACTTTTCAGACATGTCCATCCTCTCTGTTGATAAATTCTCAAGCCTGCAAGGCTCTCAGCAAATAAAAAATATTAGCATTTAACACAAATATACAGGAGGGATTGTAAATTTAGTGCATAAGATATTTCTTAAATTTTACTGACCTAAATTTGGTTCTTTACAAGGCTATTTGTCTTCAAGCTGTAACATATGCAATTATATACATTATGGTTTCAATGAAAATAATACTGTGTGCATATCTGTAATACATATAAAGATAGATTTTCTCTAAGAAAATTGTATTTATTTAATTTTACAGAAATCACATGTATTGAGTAAGTTTCCAAAATAACAGTGCAAAGAAACATCTGTAAATGTAGACATCTGTTTACTGAAAGTAAAAAAAAAACAAAAAAACACACATCTTGATCTGAGAACTGAGTTTACCGTGAAGAAAATGGCATTTTTTCTTCCTTTTTGATGTTCCAAGACCTAACACTAGGAAAACTACTACTTCTGTACTGATGGTATCATACTTTTTCTTCTTGTTTGGCAGGGAATGGGAGTTAGAAGAATAGTCAGGGTGTTTACACATTCTTTCTCCTGCCATTTCCCTCTCCATCGTATCTTCAAAAGTTCCGACAGAGACCAGTGAGTCAGGCAGCAGCAACACTGAGTTATATTGAGCACAATATTACATGAACAAACAACCCCCCAGACGACTCTGCTCAAAAAAATAATTATCCATGTGGTTGTGCAGATAACACATCTGTCCAAAAGACACACCAACTTGCACTTCTACAGAATCAACCAACAGAAATACTTCAAAGTACTTTTCAAACAACAAAATTAAGCTCATTCTATGTCATTAAAACCTATCCTAGGGAAACTGAGGCAAGGGAACTTGACAGTTTCCCATTCGTCCTTTTATTTCCTGTAAGGGAAATAGAGTTGCTTTCTGTCAGTTAATTTTACTGCATGGTTCCTTTGCTGTCTGCTCCCAGCTATAATTTACTCTGTAAGTCCTGTGGGACTCAGACTTGAAATTTTATTAGTTCTTCCTATAGCTTATACTTCCACAGAAGAGTTCTACTGGATTCCTCTTGCCATTCTACTCAGCAAATTATTTTTATTAGCTTAAATTAAGGGTTAAATCTTATGTATTTATTAAGCTTTTTCTTCTTCTTTAAAGTTACAAAAAACTAAATCCTAATTATGGAATTGTGATATGTGTCTCACCTGGATTTTAGCATCTAAAGTCGTGTATCACAAGACTTAGAATGTTTTATAAACTCTCTCCCAGGTCTGTTTTCCTCACTTCTGTCATGAACAGAAGTAGCTAAAATATCAGTTGAAGCTTAAGAGACACAGGCTGATATTCCAGCCCCACTGTCATCAAACCCCATTGAAGAAAATGGATGCTTTATTAAATTTTGATGGGGATGTTATTCAAATTTTTCAAGCTGAAGTGAAGGAGAAAATAATTGTTTGACTTCAAGAATGACAACAACAAAAATTTTTGCTTGAAAATTTCTATTTGGTTATGATAATTGATGTTGTGAGGCATACAGAAGTTTAGGTTTATTACTCTGCGTATGATTACTATATGGTGAATTTTGTATGGCATTCAAACATATAAGTGTACTTTGAACAAAATATTGAAGCTTTTGTGCAAGTGGGAATGATGGAAAATAATTGAGACCAGAAATACTAATATCAGACAAGAGACTTGGAGTTAAAATGGATACTTCAGATATTTATCTGTTTGTCCATCACTACTTATAGGCATTATTGCAATCATGAGCTGAACGGTACTTTATTGCATCCATTGTTTTAGGCCTCTTAACTTTAAAAAACTGTAAAAATAATTAAAGTTTCCTGGTCACGAGGCTTATTTCCTGATCCATTGTCTATAACTACTCAGGAAATCACTTGGCGTTAGTCACTGAAAAGGCCATGGGTAATTGCCCCAGCTTTATCACTTCCTGAGCTAATGCATGTAGGAAGCGGACATGAAAACAATAAAATTTTCAGTTAGGCTTCATTTGCTATTTAAAAATAAAAAAAAACTAACAAGGGTTTAACACTTGACTGTTACCTCAGTCTTGAAATCATCTTGAAGAAGGGGAAATTGGCAACCTGAAATATTGGCCTGTACTCATTTTTTAGAGGATTGTATACAAGCTACCTGCCCCTGAGTACCAACTTTGACAAGTTCACTTTTATTCCCAAATATATGTTGTAATATATTAGTAAAATTTTCATCACTAGGATTTGTGACAAAGTAAACAGACTGTCAGACTACAGCTTCATATATAATCCTAATATAATTAAATATCCTTAGTCACAAATAATAATCTTCCATTGCATGAAAAAATGTAAAACTTACTTTGATCTTTCCAATATTTCAATGTAGGTGAACTATAGATTCAGACAATTGTTTTATTAGCAGCAGCATTTGAAAGTGAACATAAATGATAAAGATATACAACTGAACCTGGAATTTAAAATAACCAGTTACCTTTTAGAAGCAAAGCAGTTTACTACTTTTCCCTTTTCCGTCTGAAAATACTGGATCTCTTTTCTTTGCTCTAGTTCAGTTTTAAATTCCTGAATGAAAGACTCTTATTCACTGTGGAATCACTTACTTCAAATTGTTCCTTGCTTTATCCATGTTTTGTTTTACACTCAATATACACATTTGTATATGTTTGTACTTTGAGCAATTTATATTCCTGAAAGGAATACAGAAACTTTCCAACGCAATTCCTTTGCAGATTCAGAGGAAAGAACCAATCTACTGAATGCATCATTAAGTATGTACTGACAGTCTATGAAGAAGAATTTATATGCAGTGCAAGGTGTATTGTATTAGCTTTTTTTTCATATGTATAAATATAGTGCTAAGTAACACCCACACAGGTTTTTTGAATTAATATTTGAAGTGTGAAGTTAAGCATGAAATTCATTAGAAAGTACAAGAATTAGGCTGCCTTGGAGATTTGTGTCCTTTTCTGTGGTCCAACTTCACTTCAGTGGAAAATTTCATATCATACAAAAAATGTAGTTTTATTTATCATTGCCAACAATTGAATATTTTACTTCCTAAGTCTTGTATCTAAAATAATTTGTTTCTCTAGTGTACATTCTTTTACAAGATGGTGTCTTATTTCAGAGCTGTGGACGTGTCTCTGACATTTAAATTAGGGGTGCATCAGTTCTAGATATTAACAACATGAATTTACAAGACATTTTGGGGAAATTAATAAGCAAAACCATTAGTCATCATGTAATAATTAGAGATGTCTTTAAAGACACAGAAGATTTAAATGCTTGTGCTTAGCATGTAATGTGGCATAGAATGTTCCACATCAGTTATCTTATTAGCTCTTTTGTGTCTAATATCTCTCATTGAACAAAAAAATAAATCTACATAATTCTATTATTTTCCAGCATAGTAAACGGGCCCAGATAGACCTGTCTGCTCCTTTCTGTGCCTTATAGAATCAGTACAGGTTTCCCACACACTCTAAGGACCTGCAAATTCTGTAGTTAAATTCACACTTTGAAAACACTCAACTTTCTGGAAACCAGATCTTACACTTGGTCCTGAATAAGACCTTTTCAATTCCTTCTTGTTCCTAAGTAAGATGTTTCCAATTCTTACTTGTTCACAAAGTTACATAGTCTTTACCTTTCACACAGATTAACAATTTTAACAGTGATTAGAGTGGGCAAAAGAAGCATAGTGTTTCAATTGACTTTTTTTCTTTTTTTTAAAATTATTTAATCCCTCTGATAAGACTTTTAAATTTAAGTAATTAGATTCTAGAGAAACTTTGCAATAATGAAAACTGAAGCCTATAAAATAATTCTAGGCTAAAGAATTAAAGTAAACCTAGGAGATTTCTCATTCAAATCCTGAAAATATATACTTCTTGCTGGAGTTAGGACAGACTGGTCATCAGGTGCACTGTGGCTGTAGCTACAAAAATCAGCATTTAGAAAACTGAAGCCTATAAAATAATTCTAGGCTAAAGAATTAAAGTAAACCTAGGAGATTTCTCATTCAAATCCTGAAAATATATACTTCTTGCTGGAGTTAGGACAGACTGGTCATCAGGTGCACTGTGGCTGTAGCTACAAAAATCAGCATTTAGAAAACTGAAGCCTATAAAATAATTCTAGGCTAAAGAATTAAAGTAAACCTAGGAGATTTCTCATTCAAATCCTGAAAATATATACTTCTTGCTGGAGTTAGGACAGACTGGTCATCAGGTGCACTGTGGCTGTAGCTACAAAAATCAGCATTTAGAAACTATTTGTATTCATACCCATGACTCAAAAGTTTAGGGAATGTTCAGTATATCTATGCAAAAATTAGATTAAACTTGCAGACATCTAGTTTGAAAGGAACAGCTGAGAGGATTTTTTTACTGCTCTAAAAAATTACATTTTGCTACAAAGCATCTGTGCAAGTGATGTAAACTAATATCTAAAACTCCTTGTGTTCTCATTTTCTGATTTAAATCTGCAATGGCAATATCCACTAATTCATTAAAAAGTAAGACAGTTATGACTTATGTTGTTAGTACAGTCTTACAGGATTTATAAATTTACATACAGTAAGGATCTGTGAGAAACCTTTGTCAATTCTCACATATAATTAATAAAACTGAATAAAATGCTGTTTGTTTCCTTTTCAAATTTATATAGAAGCAAATAAATGAACTAAGGATGAAAGAAGATGATGGAATCAGTGCGACGATGGAGCTGATGATACTGGAAAAATCACAAAAAATGGTCATTCTTCTTCTATTCCAAGAATGCAGTGGGGGTGGTGAGGATGGGGAAGGCGCAGGAGAGAAAAGGATACTGTGTCTTTCTGTTCTTCCGCATCACCCTCTCGACCCAAACCCCTTCTTCTCTTATTTCAGGTCAAGGCCCCTAATTAGCTGTTAAGTATGCCGTGTTGGCTTTCCAAAGCTGGGTGGAAGGATAAGACTAAGAGGCTAGAATATAAACAAAGACCTTTTGAATTGTATGTAGGGGGAGAGTCAAATGCAGTAAGTCATTATAGTGCAAGCTTCTTCAACTCCAGACCAAAGTAAATTATTGTTATTGAAGTTCAGTATCTCTCTCATCTCTGATAGAGAATATGTGTGCTAACGTCTTTACAAACAATTCTGTGGGTGAAGTTTTGGGTATTAAGGTATTTGAAATGTCTCTATTAATTTCAAGCAGCAGGTTTGCTACAAAGTCCAGACAGCTTAGCTCCTGAAACAGACAAGTGGGTCTGGACAAGCTTGAGTTTCTGAACTTTGGGGTAAAATAGTAGGTTCAAGGAGACATATGTGATAGGCAGTTCAGGAAGCCTGTACCTTCCTGGTACCTCAGCCAAAGGGGAAAGGAAGTGGGCAACATGAGGCTGGGAGTTCAGGATAAAAGGAGGCTGCATACTCCAAAACCTCAAGAGAGAAAATCCCGCAGGCGTGTGCCCCAGTGGACTCTCTCCCTTTATAGGAATAAAGTTGCAGGACACCTCTGTCACCTTTATGGACACTGGCTTTTCATAGCATGACTTTCTGTACATCTCTAATTCAAAAAACAAACGTCTACTAGTGTACTTTATACACAACATGCTTTGAGAAGCAAATCTGATCCCTTGCTTTCAGTGAGTAGCAACTTATCTCATAGTAATTCCACAAAATATTGTGCAGCAGCTCTCTCTGGAGGAAAATGTTTTATAGAGTGAGAAAAGGAGGAAGAGAATATGGTTTGTGATAATTACCGGCATTCTCAGGATGTTCATAAATGCATACTTAAACATTTATACATGAAGATAAGCTTTGAAAATACAGCAGTATAAAATAGTCTTCCAGATGCATTAAAGAAAATTATAAAGGAAAACAACTGTTCCTTGATAAGCTGACAGAAATAATTTCAATTTTATACTGGAGAACAAAAACTGAAAGCAAATGTTGCAGCAATGGGGGTTCTGCCAAAGCAAAGCTCCCACATACATTAAAAGTAAGCCTCAATAGAAGGCAAAGTAATTTTTCATACTTGTGGCTCAGTCTTTTATTGCAAGGAATTTCTGAATTGAAGGTGCAGAGAAAAATCTTCCAGGTTATTGTTGCAAGCTGTCTACTGGTGTTTAGGTTACATCTCGCTGACCACATTTGTTTAATGTGATTCACTTGAAGTGAATTACAGAATGTGGCTGAACTCTGAAATGATACAACCCATACAAAAGGTAGGACTTTATGTCCATTTTGTTTTTTCTGCAACACTTGAAATCACTGATAAGCTTTAAAAGGGGGAATTTTTTTTTTTAATACATTAAAGTTTATGAAGGTACATTGAAGTAAATACAGAGCATGACAAGCTAATTGACCTGCGTGGGTTTTCTTCATATTAATCTACTCTTCTTTCTCAGCTCTCAGCCTCAAGCACAAGCCCTAGGAAGGAACGTCAGTATTTCATCATCAAGGTCACCACATTACACTATGAACAGTGACACTACTGGTGTGAAATGTAACCACCAGAGTCTTGCAATCATAATCTTGTGTTTCCATTGGCATATTAAGACCACTAACACTTGTACACTTCAATGGCCAAAGCACTCAGCACCTTAATTGTCTTGCTTCCTCCCAGGTAAGACTTCTCAATTCATTGTTTTCTGTTATTTTCCTTTCTGAACAAATTTTTGGGTTTTTTATTTTCATTTCTGTGGCTAACAATCACCAGTCATATTTCTAAGCTGACGATACTGGTGTGTATGTGTACACTTTGCTTTGGCCAGCTTTTAATTCTGAAAGAATTAATAGTTCATATGGAACTTAATTGACACATTTATAATGGACATTTTCAAACATCCAAACAATTAAAATGAATAACTAAGCCACCTAACAATTCTAGATTTTTTTCCTTAGTAGTTAGCTTGGGGATAATACAATGAATGATAAAATAAGCTTCTACAAAATAGTTTTAAATAATTGTTTACGAAAATCTGTCACCAAGGCTGCAGTTCTTGGAATTAAAATGTAATTGTTGTTCCATTAAACCTCATTGCACTTAGATTAAATAAAAAGCAGTTACACCTTGGGTTAAAATATTTGACACATTCCAACTGATCACGTGCTTCTTAGTTTCTCACATCCTTCCTTTCTACTTTCCCCTTCACTTATCATTTTTATCAGGAGCTAATTAGGATGATCACAGAGGAAATGGCAA